>CABEGB010000819.1:0-202461 GCA_901521435.1 Crematogaster levior
ACACACGTTTATTCCCTAACCGTGAGAGGCAATCCTCAATCAAAGGAAAAGGATACTTTTGCTTAACAATACGATCGTTCAACGGACGCAGATCTACGCACAAACGCAGAGCACCTGATTTTTTCCGAACCGGAACTACACGTGCACAATAAGGAGACGAGCTATGTTTAATTATACCGCGGCCAAGAAGATCGTCGGTGATCTTACGTAACTCTAGTCTCTCCATGTACGCGAATTTCCTCGGCGCGTATGCATACGTAGAATTGTCCTTCAAATTGACTTTGACGGTGTATCCGTCGTTAACCACGGGAACATGGGTGTTGTCAACTTCAACCAACGTATTAATCAAGTTACAAGTGACCTTATGGTCGAAATCAGTCTCAATTTTTTCCGAGAGAAGATTATGATTTGAAGGAGAATCCTCTAAGATATCGGCTGACGCAACTTGCGATATTAACTTAAGATTATCCTGTGCAGACGTTGCGGAGGGATCATATATTAGCCGTATCTTATAACAATTCAAGAAATCACGGCCAATGACTAAATCAAAACCGTCTAAATTATTACGCAAAACCCTGAGATTAATCTCAGCTTTCAAATGAGGCAAAGCTTTAAGGCTAATTGCCGAAGTGACCGTACCGTGCACCGGAATCGGTAACTTATTTATACCAACCAAAGACTGTATCGAGTCCTTAGCTAAATTTGCATCTTCGAAATATTTCTTGAAATATTTAAAGTTAATAAACGAAACCGGACTACCCGAGTCGATCAACGCAAACAGATCGCAGAAATGACCGTTAATTGACGTGACCTTAATCCGGGGATCAGAAATATCCAGTTGATTAGTCGGGCCCATCTTGTCCCTTACTGATACCAGGGCGACGGAGTCAGCTGGGGAGTTAGTTGCTTGGGCTGGCGAGGAGACTGCAGCGGTGACCGGCGAGGATGATGAGAGCTGCTTCGCTTGCTCCTTCCTCTTGAGTTTTAAACATTCCGCTCTGGTGTGTCCTTTGCTTTTGCAATAAACACAAAATGTGTCCTTGATTGCCGTTACACCTTCTGCATTTTTGTTGGTGACACTGGTGAAGCTCTTGTTCTTCTCCTTTTCATGTTTTACCGTTGGTGACTCCTTCCTGCCGAAATCACTGGCAGCTTTTGTGACTGGATGCATCCATTCTAGAAATAGATCTACAGTGGGCGCTCTGAGCGAGGCTGCAATTGCCCTTAAGGATGCATTGTTTATGCCGCTAATCAAGAAATCAATGCTATCTTGATCCGTGAGGTTAAGACGTTGCATGAGCTCCAATTTACTAGAGACATACTCCGTGAAAGACTCTCTATAGGTATCCCATTTTCTTGCTTCAACTTTGTGCATCAGCGTATGGAAAGAAATGGAACGACGAAACCTTTTCATCAGAGCCTGTTTAAAAGTGTTCCAAGAATCATTCACAGCACCTGAGTCTATGTTGAACCAGCTTCGTGCCAATTTATTCAGTTTGCTGGTGGCAGCTAAAAGCGTTACGTCGCTAGACACTCCATGGATCCTAGCCACTCGTTCGACCCGTTTGATCCATAGATCAACGTCTTCATCTTCGGATCCACCAAAACTTGGGATCTGAGATGCCAAAAGACTGATTGCCTGAGGCGGGATCGTAGAAAGTATGGAACTGCTTGACTGAAGCGACGCACCTGTATTGGTGACAGGGGGCGAAGACACCTTGTCGGTTTGACGCACCTGACGAGGCACCACTGTCGAAGACGATGTTCGACGTCACTGCCGGACTGCAGGGGGCAGGTGAAGAGCGTTGACCCGCATTTAGTGCGGCGAGCGCCTGTTGAAACATTTCCATTTGTTGTTGCTGCATGACCCTCTGTTGGCGCATTTCCGCAGCAAACATCGCGTAAAATTTGGACATCTCGCTGTCGCCCGTAATAACTGATGCACTGGTGTGCGAAGTCGACGAATCCGTGACTGGATCGTGGGCGTTAACAGCACTGTCATTTATCAAAACACTATCCGAACCGGGGCGCGCCATTTGGGTATCGAGACGCGGACCGTGCCGTTCAAAGTGTGTCATAAGCTGATCAATCAACTCGGTGTACGAGGCTTTCGGTTCAAGCCGATAACATAGGGCTTCAGCGTGAAGCTCTTCGTATGATAGAGATTCAAGATATTGACGATCCATTGGTGCACTAACGTGTCACGTGACGGACCGAGAAAATGGCGTTTACCACTCGGCACAACAGAGACGACACAGAGTACCGACAGATGAGGACACTATCGGGCGGCGCGAAATACGAACCGGAAGAACAATCAACCACGCGATCGGACTAGCCAATATGGCGTCGAAACCGATAATGCGAAGGCAATATGGACGCGCACAACGACACAACGTGTCACGTGCATCACACGTGCCGGGAGACGTTCAATCACGCGATCGGACTAGCCAATATGGCGACGAAAAACCGATAATGCGTAGAAAATATGAACGCACACAAGGACACCACGTGTTGCGTGTTTCACCCGAAACGGAAGACGTTCAACCACGCGATCGGACTAGCCAATATGGCGTCGAAACCGATAAAGCGTAGAAAATATGAACGCGGACCAAGACACCACGTGTCACCGCACGAGGTGTGTGCTACAAAGGAGATCGTGCGAGACTGCTGCTCAGCTAGCGCCAGCCTGCAGGCTCGCGCGACGCGACAAAAGACAATCGCATCGGTCGCCGTATTATTGGCGTTCGCTATTACTAGGCGACTCGCGGGAACCAATAATAATAAAACGGAAAGAAGAGCCCTAAAGGGGCATATCACAAGGCTTACCTATATAAATATCTTACAAAATTAATACTAGACACACTATATACGGATACGCTTTACACACTGTATACAAATAGTCAGTGTATCTGTTAAGAGTGATAAAGGACTCAACTTTCTTTAACGTTAACTCAACACTTATTGTATTTAGGAAAAAGGAGATTTAAAACCACTCTAATCTCGAACGAGTCACAACATAATGAAATAAACTTTTCCGACTTGCAAGCTCGTAGAAAAAGATACAAAAAGATCTATACCTATGTAAATGTATACCTATGTATATAATGTAAATGTATATAAATAAAAATAAAACATTGTATATACTAAAAAGGAGAAAAGACCCATATAAGAACTTGTAATTATTTACGTCAATTTCTCGTGAACTCTGATCGCATACTACGACATGCAGACTTTCAAAAATCACTATCACCATTGTTTTATAAAAATAGTAATTCAATGCAAAATACTCGGCTGTCGACCCGTGGACCCCTGAAGGTGAAGGTGGTCGAAGTGACTTGTAAGCAATCTGTTAGCATCTGTCAACTAATTTGATCAGGGTCTGTTGACAAATACAGATAGTCAACTAAGAGCCCAATTGGTGGCATTCTGTCAAAAAACAATCAACGAAATAACAATTTTTTACGGCTATATTAATTTATAACACCCCGTATGGTTTAATTCCTTATGAGAAAGTCTTACGCAGCACCTCCCTTTAGCTAGAACGATCAGAATTACTCGACAGTCGTATGTCCTGGCGGTACATGTTGTGACGGACAGCTTATCTTGAGATATAATTTCTCATATCAGTTTTATTATGCAACTAAAAAAAATTCTACAACTAAAAATTTAACTCAAAGGAAAAACCAATAATTGACATCAAACTGGCAAAAATGATATCCTAATTAACGTTTATTACTACGTTTCGACTTTTGGTTTAGGTCCTTATCAAGTATACCTGTAAACATGGAAAACCAATTTAATCATGAATACACATACAAGACATTGCGATGCACCAACGGAAACCTCCCGAGATGCTATGGACTGCCGAACATTCATAAGAGCGGCTTTCCACTTCGCATCATCGTATCGGCATCTGGGAGTCTGCTATACAATGTTGCCAAACTTACATGAAATATTAGAGAAAAATTTGTCCCAAAGCCAAAATCACATATCAAGGACAGTTGGACTTTTGCTAGAAACATAAAAAATATGCACATACACTTCAATCAAACTCTCTTATCCCTTTACCGCACTTTATAATAACATTCCCAAAGAATTAGTTTTTTTTAAAGCAATTGAAATTCCTTGGAATTACATTGAAAAGGTTGTGGCGATTCGCCACTAGCCCTTCTCCGACCAAGGCGCAGCCGACCCGCATACCGCAGTCACACGTCCGACGCTGACGGCATGACCCACGCGGCATGTCACGCGCACGTGATTCCCCACCCGGCTACCCACTCCGGAGTGAGTATATAAGCGCGTCAAGCGAGGACCGAAGCACCAGTCCTGTTCCGATCCTTCTCCCGAATAGACCTGGCCTGCTTACTACGATTCCTCCAGATCGGGAGCACCCGATCTTTCCGCACAGAGACACGGGCGCACCCGTGTCTCAATCCAGGCGCACCCGGAGTGCAATCGTCGTGTCGGGCGCACCCGGCACGACTTCCACCTGCTCCGGCTTCCTCCTGGTAGCCCCCCAGGACACCGCCTTTCGCACCGGGGCTTTGTCAGCCCGCCGCTGTAGATATTCGAGTCCGTAGCAATAAGTACCGGTAATAATAAGTCAGCTGTAGATACCCGCGTCCGTAGTCATAAGTCCGCTGTAAATAATCGCGTACATAGTAGTAAGTCCGTTCCGCTAGACATTAAGTATCGCTAGGTATAAGATCCGCACCAGTAGTTCATAAGTACCGCCGACCGTACGAGACCGTACGCACCGTCAAGAGAAGCCGCTTACACACGCACACACACACACACACACCGCCACACACGTACACGCACCCTCATCCTAGACTGTACAGGCCTCAGTGCCTCCCACCACCGCAGCACACGTACACTCACCCATATCCCGGTTGTACAGGCCTCAGTGCCTCCCACCACACGCCCAGCGAGCCACGCACGCACACACACACACACGTACACACCCACATACACACGTACACCCATTTGTAAATACACACCAACCACATTTACAATAAATCAGTGATAAAACAAGCCAGAGTCTCACGCCTACTTCGACTCTGACCCCGGCGAGCTAAATCCAAGCCAGCGAGGCAAGGCGTACCGTTACAAGGTGACAAATTTCAACCTGCAACAATTTCTTTATGCGATTAACACTGTACTTTCCTCCACGAGTTTTGACTTTGGGGGGTCGTTCTATGAACAAATCTTCGGCAGTCTCCACTATCTTGGCTGACATGGTAATGGACGACCTCGAAACACATTGTCTTAAACTTCTTAAATTTTCAATACCTATCTTCTATAAATATATAGATGACATTTTCATGATTGCTCCTACATCCGAAATTAACATGATTCTCGAAGTCTTTAATGATTATTACCCTCGTCTAAACTTCATCCACGAATAGAGAAGGATCTCTCAATCTCTTTTCTTGATACAACTATCATAAGAGAAAACAATGTACTCTTAACAAATTGGTACCGAAAACCAACATTTTCAGGACGTTATCTAAATTTCTTATCAAATCACCCGTTTAAACACAAGAGAAACACCATATCCAACTTAGTTGACAGAGCCATCTTACTTTCCGACGAGAAACACAAAAGTAATATAAGCGTGATCAAGAATATTCTACGTAACAACCTCTATCCTAAGCACATTATTAACTCTCAAATAAATAAAAGACTAAAAGCGTTACAGCTTAGACAAAATAATAATAATTCTCTTGATAACATTACTTTTGACACGAGAAACTGTATCCTTATTCCCTTCACTAATGAAGTTTCTAAAAACATTGAACGCGTCTTAAGAAACACCAACCTAAAAGTGTTTTACACTATATTTAATAGATTGGATTTTATCATAAAGAAGGGAAAAGATACTCAGTATTTTTAAACAGACTGAATTAGTTTATAAAATCGATTGTTTAAATTGTAACATGTGCTACATAGGGCAAACTAAAAGACATCTAATGACCCGGCTAAAAGAACATCAGAATGGCATTAAAAAACATGCAACCAACCATTCTGTTGTCAGTAAACATAGATTATCTCTTGATCATGAGTTTAACTGGAACAATCCTAAAATCTTACACAAGGAGACACACACAAGGAAAAGAGAGATAGTAGAGATGCTTTTTATAAAAAGATGCAATTCTGCGATAAACTCCCAAAAAGATACAGATAATCTAACTGCTATTTATGATGGTCTATTAAACATTACAAATTACTTGACACAATCTGTATTTATTTATTTATTATTTTTTACGTTTTTTGACTAGTGACCCGATCTTGCTATTTATTTATCTTGCCATGTTCTTTCTCTTTTCTTTTATTTATTATAATTTTGTCCCCAACGTCTCTCAGTCAAATTCTATCCCACTTAGTCCTAATGTCGCTGTCATGAACAATGGACGCCTTTCGTGTCAATCTCAACCGTCCCATGACGAAATTGTTATTTTAATTTTATATTAATGTTGCCGGACTGAATATCATGTAAGTCACAAATTTAATATGTACTATTACTATTAACACCAATGATGATTGTATCATGTTAATCACGAATTTAATATGTATTTTTTGTGCTTAAAGCGATTGTATTATTCCTGTATAACATATTTACAGATATACTTGATAAGGACCTAAACCAAAGGAAACGTAGTAATAAATTAATTAGGATATAACTATAACGAAAGATCATTTTTCTTTGCCAGTAGAAATTAAAACTCAAATGAAAGGAGACTAGTCGACTAGTCTCCTTTCATTTGAGTTTTAATTTCTACTGGCAAAGAAAATGATCTTTCGTTACAGTTATATCCCACCAATGACTTAAAAATTTGGTGTCCCTCACTAGAGGCGCTGCCTGAGAAAGCGTCTTTCTTAGTGTACTTATTATTGCGATAAATATTATCACATGCCTCGGTGGTCGAATTGGTATGACACCCACACGGAATGGGGGAGTTCCAGGTTCGAATCCTGGCTGAGGTAATATTTTTCGCAATAATTTCTTCATCTCACAAGTTGAGATGATATTTATTAATCTCCTAAAATTGAAATCGAATCTAGATTTCAAAAAAGTTGGTGAATCACTGCGGTTTAAAGTCTGACAAAACCAAGTCGGCTCACAGCTCACCAATCATATGCCAGTTTGATGTCGACTAGTCTCCTTTCATTTGAGTTTTAATTAGGATATTTTTGCTAGTTTGATGTCAATTATTGTTTTTTTCTTTGAATTTCACTGGCGAAGAGAAGATTATTTGCATTGTTAAAAATTTAACAATAAAATGAAAAAAATATTTATTTGTAACAAATGAATTAGCCACAGTTATTTTACAGACGGTAGTGTGTACCTATATATATATATATATATACAGGGTGTCCCAGACTTCGCGCACCATAGGTAAATGGGAGATTTCTGAGATCATTTCGAGACGAAAATTCTAATACCAAAATGTCGAGGGTGCTATAGTTTTTAAATGAGAAGGGTTTATAGTTGACTAATCAAGTCGTCCGAAATTCGCGCGCTCAGGCATGGCACACTGTACAGTAGTGAAGGTGTTTTCAAGCCCCAATTCTATTCTCGAAATTGATAATTTTGCATACGTTGTTGTTATAATTGTTTCTTATTTTATTGTATTTTATTGTATTTATGTTATAATTATGATAATTCATGTTATAATTATGATAATTAATTAATAGTAAAATATGTCAGTATTGACTTTGAAACACGAACTGTCAAAGCTGTCACATGAAGTGTATCGTACAATAGTTATATTAAATTTTAGATTGGTTCTTTTGATGTTTATAAGACTAATAGGGAATATTTACATAAATTTTTTAAGAGATTATTTTACAAATGAGAATTTTATAGCCGTAGCAGCCGTAAATAAAAAATTATTCATTTGATATTAATTTTACATTTTTGTCATGTGAAATTGTCACTTATTTGCGATACACTTCATGTGACAGCTTTGACAGAAAAAAAAAAAAAAAATACAATAAAATAAGAAACAATTATAACAACAACGTATGCAAAATTATCAATTTCGAGAATAGAATTGGGGCTTGAAAACACCTTCACTACTGTACAGTGTGCCATGCCTGAGCGCGCGAATTTCGGACGACTTGATTAGTCAACTATAAACCCTTCTCATTTAAAAACTATAGCACCCTCGACATTTTGGTATTAGAATTTTCGTCTCGAAATGATCTCAGGAATCTCCCATTTACCTATGGTGCGCGAAGTCTGGGACACCCTGTATATATATATATATATATATACATATATATATATAGTGTGTACCTATATATGGTGTCCCATTTTAATATATCACCTATCGTACTCAACTTTGTAAAGAACGATAATAATTAAAATATAAAATACAAAATTATAGATAATAATAATAATTTAATAAGAATCAGATTACAATTGTATCAAATGACAAACTAAAATATAATCCGCTATGTTCAGGTTCTTGGTATAGCTTAATAATATTATTTATGTGAATGTTGTACACTTTTTTCAATTTAGACTGCGCGTCGACTTGATTTTCCGGTCTTAAAACATAGCTCCCTTTGCTTGAGAAGTGAAATCCATATTTCGAATAATCGATTTAATTTTTTATGTTAATAAGTTCCACATTTGAAATTTCTATTAAGAATTTATTGCGAAAAATATTATCTCAGCTAGGATTCGAACCTCCCGACTATTCGGGGTGTTTTGGCTCATTCGACCATTGAAACATAATATTCATTGCAATAACATGTATATAATGATGTGAACGTCATTTTTCAGGCGATGACGTAGTATAAACAATAACAATTTAGTAAGAGTTAGACAGCAATTGTGTTTGTCAAATAACAAATTAGAATGTAATCCGCTATATTCAGTTCCAGTTAAGATCTTGGTGAACAAAAATCCCTATTTTTTTATTGCAGATACATAATCTGCGTAAAAAAAAAATTTGTTTCTTCGTTTCTTTGCTAAACCCTTCCATCGGGTTCAAAATATCAGTCAACATCTCACTTTCAATGGAATTAGTAACTGTGAGTGTGCGTGCGTGTGTGTAATATCTTAAATGCAAAAACTTTATTTTTTTTCCGCACAATCATATTTTTGAGATTCTGAGATCAATTGACAAAAAAAATTTTAACTGATGCACTACTGAAAAATGGAAGATTACATACAAGATATGAGCAATTAATATTTCAGTGGATATTTTTGACCAGTGTGATATTAATGTCTCTAAATAATAATGTAGTGCTTGGGGGTAAAATTCAAAGTTAAAAGTATTCTAAAAAATGTCTATATTTAATATTTTTTAATAAAAATTTTGCTAAACAATGTTGTTGTTTATGTGTCATTTTATTATAATCAAAGAAGATCTCTCATACACCAAAAATATTTTATCAAATATTTCTAATGTTTACGATGATCTTACAATTAGTTTATTTTACAATTCTATCTAGTCTATAAAATAGTACTACATTTTCTATATTTAAACGTTAATTTCATTTTCTTATATTAAAATTACATGTAAAAATACGCAATATCTGTAATATTTTAATGACTCATGCTTGTTTGTTCTTGCGTAATTTAGATGCGGTGTAAATATGATGATAACAAAAATTAATCAACAACTTTATTACAAATAATATACTTAATAATATTATGAACAAATTAAAGAACAGAAATGCGTAGACATCGATTAGATTCTGTTCTACCCAGCTTTGAGATCTCAGCGGCGTTACTAAAGTTCCATTTGGATGGCGAACGGTGTATTCAATGCTCCAAATAGCTAAATCTAATGGCGGTATTGGCCGATCCCGAAATTCGCTGGATAATTGTTTCATGTTTCTTGTGTAACTGTAGAAAAAAATATTTTACTAATAATGCAAGAATCTTAATTTAAAAAAAACCAAATGTGACAAGACACATAAGAAAGAAAAACCAAATGTTAGAATCTATTATGAATAATTGTTTTTACAAGAATTTATAATTCAATTATACTACATTAAAAATTAGAATTTAGACATTATTTGAAATGTGAATTGTATTAATTTATTGCTTAAATAAATTATTTTTTTATGATAATATAATGTTATTATATTATAATACATTAAAACATGATTAGAATATACCTTTCATTGTAAAGTATTTCTTCAATTGCGTGTAATACGGACTGTGTGGATAAAGTTTTAATGTCCAGGTATATACCAACGCCTTTAGACGTTAATATTTTTGTATTGGTTTTTTGATCCATAAAGAAAGGCATTGTGATGATTGGTATACCTTTCCAAACAGCTTCCTGTGTACTGAGGAGGCCGCCATGCGTCCAGATTGCTCTTACATTTTTATGAGCTAAACATAAAAATATATTATACATTTTTAATCTTAACTCTTTTGATAAATTATTATAATGGAAATCTCACATTGATACAAACATTTCATTAGATGTACCAACTGAATTAATATGACCTTTCAATCAACAATTTTGTCGCTTGTACATTTTTAAACAAAAAACGAGTTTCTTATTATAATGATTAAAACTCTGATCTTACATATTATAAAATTATATATCTCTTATATATAAGATTATAAAATAGAATGGTAATAATTAAAAATTAAAATAAACTTAGGTGGGAAAAAGCTATAAAAGAAAACAAAATCGTTCAGACATTACTGCGAAATAATCAAATAAATTTAATGCAACAAAAAAATTTATTTTCTTACCGTTTTAAAATAAAGTTTTACGATAAACATTTACTATTAGTAAATTAGTCAAGAACTATTTAATGAAATATTTAGATACACAATGTTTTCATGTATGTCTATCACGATATCTTACTAAAACGCTGATAATTAAATTAACAATCCGAATTGGTATGTAAAAATAAGTAATTCTCACAATTATAAATCTTATTTTACTATTTTTATGACAACAGTATTATAATAATATCTAAAACTCAAATTTTATTAATGTTTAGTTGTTAATAAAAAAAATGTAAACTTAATTATAAAAATTTTTTACGTTGATAAAAGAATACGAAAAGCAATAATTAATTAAATAAATGTTACAACAAAATGTATCGAATTTTATGTTCCTCGCATTTTGATAAAAGAATACGAAGAGCAATGGTTAATTAAATAAATGTCACAAGAAGATGTATCGGATTTCATGTTCCTCGTATTTTCAGAAAACGTACATAAAACTTCGTTTTGCTGCATCCATTTCACAATCATTACATTGTCCGGTATTTTAAATGGCACATCAATATCAAGCTTCCACAACACTCGTTGCTTCAGTTTCGACAAGGCCTGTACAACAGTTTTAATCTTGTCTAATCCGATAGTTCTCCATTTCACATTTGTTCCTAACGATATTACGATGGCTCCATTTTTTGCTTCATCAAGAAATATGTGCACATCCTGCAAAATAATAAACTAAATAATAAACTAAACATTTTCATAATATAAAATATAACAAAAATATGTATCTTAATTCTGAAATATATAATCATAAATAACCTGTAGAATTTTAAGCGGATCATATCTAAGCAGAAATTTAAATAACATTCATACAATAGTTTTTTTATAAGTCATTGTTTCAAATAGAATATTATTGTAAGATAAAATAATTTTACGTTCTAAATTTAACAAATGTCACACAATGTTTAACTTCTGCTTCTAACTTACTAATTATTACAAAAACTAATTTATAATTAATTAATTAATAAAAATATCATATCAACATAATTGTTATTTACTCAATTCAAATAATCAACATTTAAAAAATATTTTGACGTATTAAATTCAGACAGTATTCATGTTTAAAAAAAACGTTTGTACATAATCTGGTTTACCAGGACGGATCCAGAAAATTTTTTCACATGAAATGCAAAGCTGGAAATCCAATTAATAAATTTTCTACTTTTATTTTGTTTTTTATTAATTTTTTATTTTGATTTTTATTTTGTTCTAAAACCTATATTAACTAGTGTAAATTTATTATTCTTACAATTATACATTAATATATGGCTCATTAATTCCAAAATAACAAATGTAAATTCATGCCTTTTGAGTCCAATCATATGGCAACGATAACAACATATAGTTAAAATGAACATATATTTAAAATTTACATCTATATACACATTGAAATAAATTAATCCCGAACGCGTTTCGGACTCGGAGTCCTCTTCAGCAGCAGCTAAAGAACAAACATCTTCTTGCATTTAACAGAATTTTAAAAAATTTAAAAAACGGGATGCTCATGGCAGTGAGCGTATGTCGCAGTCAAAAATATAAAACTTAGCATCATAAAGTCCTCCGGATTGTTAAACACGGTGGAGCGATGACCGTAACGAAGATAATCCCTCAAATAGGAAGTCAAAATTATGAACCGTCGGTGGTTGACTGTTAAATAGTAATCATAGGATTATTGAGTTTATTGTTAAAATATGAGCAGTTGTTTGGGGTTGTTAAATGTAAAATATGAAATACCTTTATTCTTCATCGTAGATATAATCCAAAATATTAACTGTCCCAATGCTTATGTATCTGGCTTATTGTTCTGAAGTGAAAATGTCTAATGTATAGGGCTATAAAACGGTCATCACTACACTGTTCACAATGTTATGAAATGTGAATTGCAATGATTGAAATACGTTATTTATCACGATAAGTAAAAAGATCGATGCTAATTGGCGAGCTTCGATTTCTGTGTAGGCCTCGTTCAAACATTCAGTATCCCGTTGTAAATTAATACTTTTTTTCTGTGATTTGATGTGTATCATTTCTGATATCAATCTTTTGTTATAATTTGATTCAGTATCCAGAACTCTTATGTTATTCCAATCAAAGGTGTGGTTATGTTGCAAAATATGTTCTGAGACTACGGAATGTTTAGACGAGTCAAGCCTTATATTATTCTTATGCTCCTTTAATCTAGTAGCCAATTGTCTCTTAGTTTGTCCCACATATGAGGTTTCACAATCCTTGCATTGTATCTTATATATAACGTTGTTTTTCTCAAGTACTTTAGTTCTATCTTTTGGAACCTTAATAAATTTGCTGAGTTTATTTGTGCATCTAAGTCCTACGTTCAAATTATATTTTTTTAGCTTAGATGATATTTTGTTGGTCACACACCTGATGTAAGGCAAGACCAAGAATTTTTTTTGGTCGGTCAACAGCATTGTCGTCGCCTGAATTATCCGTTTTTTTGTTATCTTATATATAACGTTGTTTTTCTCAAGTACTTTAGTTTATCTTTTGGTTGAAAATAAATTTGCTGAGTTTATTTGTGCATCTAAGTCCTACGTTCAAATGCAATTTTTTTAGCTTAGATGATATTTTGTTGGTCACACACCTTTAAGGCAAGGAATCGGTAGGAATCCGTTTTTTTGTTGTGCAGATATGAAGTTGAAAATAAATTCCAATGGATATCTATCTATCAAATTGTATACGATGCCTATTTTGTGATTGATAGGGTGCTCAAACAGAAAAGAAAGAAATCTTCCTGAGAAAGTGCTCTTATAAAACCAATCCAAAAATATTATATCATCTTCTATAATAATTTTAAGGTCTAAAAAACTAATTTCATTATTGGCGCATGGTTCCAAAGTAAACTTTAATCTTTCATTGTAAAATAGGCATTATATACAATTTGATAGACAGAGCTTTTTTCCTATCACATCCCAAATTCCACCAAAAAAACATTAACACTTGCATTAAATTACTATTAGACAACGGATATCCATTAGAATTTATTTTTAACTACATAAACAAAAGGATTAAAAAACACAAGTCAAATCTGCACAACAAAAAAATGGATAATTCAGGCAACGACAATGCTGTTGACCGACCAAAAAAAATTCTTGGTCTTGCCTAACATCAGGGGTGACCAACAAAATATCATCTAAGCTAAAAAAATCTAATTTGAATGTAGGACTTAGATACACAAATAAACTCAGCAAATTTATTAGGGTTCCAAAAGATAGAACTAAAATACTTGAAAAAAACAACGTTATATATAAGATACAATGCAAGGACTGTGAGGCTTCATATGTGAGACAAACTAAGAGACAATTGGCTACTAGATTAAAGGAGCATAAGAATAATATAAGGCTTGACTCGTCTAAACATTCCGTAGTCTCAGAACATATTTTGCAACATAACCACACCTTTGATTGGAATAACATAAGAGTTCTGGATACTGAATCAAATTATAACAAAAGATTGATATCAGAAATGATACGCATCAAATCACAGAAAAAAGTATTAATTTACGGAATACTGAATGTTTGAACGAGACCTACCCAGAAATCGAAGTTCGCCAATTAGTATCGATCTTCTTACGTATCGACTATCGTGATAAATAACGTGTTCCAATCATTGCAATTCATTTCATAACATTGTGAACAGTGTAGTGATGACCGTTTTATAGCCCTATACATTAGACATTTTCACTTCAGAACAATAAGCCAGATACATAAGCATTGAGACAGTTGATATTTTGGATTGTATCTACGATGAAGAATAAAGGTATTTCACATTTTACGTTTAACAACCTCAAACAACTGTTCATATTTTAACAATAAACTCAATAATCCTATGATTACTATTTAACAGTCAATCACTGACGGTTTATAATTTTAACTTCCTATTTGAAGAATTATCTTCCTTACGGTCATCGCTCCACCGTGTTTAACAATCCGGAGGATTTTATGATGCTAAGTTTTATACTTTTGACTGCGACATATGCGCACTGCCATGAGCATCTCGTTTTTAAAATTTTTTAAAATTCTGTTAACTGCAAGAAGATGTTTTTTAGCTCCTGCTGAAGAGGACTCTATGAGTCCGAAACGCGTTCGGGATTAATTTATTTCAATGCGTATATAGATGTAAATTTTAAATATATTCATTTTAACTATATGTTGTTATCGTTGTCATATGATTGAGCTTAAAAGACATGAATCTACATTTGTTATTATTCTTACACTCTAGATCTGCCCTTGCTGAGTTGGTTATATATACAGGGTGTCTGAAACATTTTGGAAAAGCCGAAGAGTGCAGATAGAATAGGTCAAAATAGAAGGATTGTCACGTATTATTTTGTAATTTTTACAATATTTATTTCGTAATTAATTATAACGTACAAGCCAATGAGTGCACGGGAAACCGGTAGGCGGGACTCTATAGAGATGTCACATGAAAGATGGGTGTCGATGTAAAAGAAAAATGGCTTACTTCTTAGCAACGAGTAACAACTGTATAACAACTGATTTTGAGAGGCGGAGTTACGAGCGCCGTATGACAGCGCCGTGACTTTATGACGTGAAATTATCACGTGGCTCTGCGTGGCGAATAAATGAGCAGGCGCTATCATTTCCTCACCACCTTGTGGTAGATAGCATGGTGCGTTTTTTTTATAGTGGTATCCCCAGTAGGCCTAATCCACTCTCATTATTTAAAATTGTTCAAAGTGCCGTCCTCTCTCTCGTAGACAGAGTTCGGCCCTTCGAATATCGCGCGTAGCGTTGTACACCATTTCTGGCGTAATGGTATCGAAGGCCGCAACAATAGCTTCACGTACCTCGTTTTCTCTACGCCGGTGTTCTACCAGATTTTTTATATGCCCCCCACATAAAAACTCTAAGATGTTTAAGTCTGGTGACCGTGCCGGCCAGGTGATCGGACCGCCATGGCTCATACACCTACCTGGATAACGCGTCTAAAAAATCGCGTACCTGCCGGCAGAAGTGTGCAGGAGCTCCGTCGTGCTGGAAAATCAGCTGTGTCTGCATATGAAGCACATCGGCGAGAAGCACTGGCAACTCGTTGCTTAAAAAATCCGCGTATATTTCGCCATTCAAACGCGGCGGGAGGAGATACGGACCGATAGTACACGCACACGCTGATAATGGTACGGGTGCAAAGCGTTCACACGTAAAGTGCAATGCACCGCGTACCGCGAGAGTCCTAGGTTGCGCGCTGCGCGACGCACGCTCGTCCCCGGGTCTTCCTCGAATCTGTCGAGGATCCTCTCCTCGTCTCGAACGCACTAGATAACGCACTAATAACGACTAGACCACCACTGGTCCACGGTTGTACACCAAACACCCACTTTCACGTAACTTTTGCACTGCACTTAAGATAACACGTCCCGACGGATGTCGTGCACGTGCGAGGAATCGATCCGCGTAAATACGAGCTGCGAGATGCGCATTTTCGCCCGCTAGTCCGAAGACAATTATCATGTCCGTGTACTCCTGTGGAGTAAATCTCATTTTTGTTTCAAATGAGCACCACGCACATGCAAATATTTCACGCGACTGCAGACGTCGTGTCCGTCGGATACACGCAGCGGATGAAAAAGGAGATAACGATCATAGACAAAAGATGATCGCTTATGATCGCTGTTTGTCTGATCCGACGGACACGACGTCTGCAGTCGCGTGAAATATTTGCATGCGCGTGGTGCTCATTCGCAACAAAAATGAGATTTACTCCACAGGAGTACACGGACATGATAATTGTCTTTGGGCTAGCGGGCGAAAATGCGCATCTCGCAGCTCGTATTTACGCGGATCGATTCCTCGCACGTGCACGACATCCGTCGGGACGTGTTATCTTAAGTGCAGTGCAAAAGTTATGTGAAAGTGGGTGTTTGGTTCACAACCGTGGACCAGCTGGTGGTCTAGTGCGTTATCTAGTGCGTTCGAGACGAGGAGAGGATCCTCGACAGATTCGAGAAAGACCCGGGGAAGAGCGTGCGTCGCGCAGCGCGCGACCTAGGACTCGCGGTACGCGGTGCATTGCACTTTACGTGTGAACGCTTTGCACCCGTACCATTATCAGCGTGTGCGTGTACTATCGGTCCGTATCTCCTCCCGCCGCGTTTGAATGGCGAAATATACGCGGATTTTATAAGCAACGAGTTGCCAATGCTTCTCGCCGATGTGCTTCATATGCAGACACAGCTGATTTTCCAGCACGACGGAGCTCCTGCACACTTCTGCCGGCAGGTACGCGATTTTTTAGACGCGCATTATCCAGGTAGGTGTATGAGCCATGGCGGTCCGATCACCTGGCCGGCACGGTCACCAGACTTAAACATCTTAGATTTTTTGTGTGGGGGGCATATAAAAAATCTGGTAGAACACCGGCGTAGAGAAAACGAGGTACGTGAAGCTATTGTTGCGGCCTTCGATACCATTACGCCAGAAATGGTGTACAACGCTACGCGCGATATTCGAAGGGCCGAACTCTGTCTACGAGAGAGAGGACGGCACTTTGAACAATTTTAAATAATGAGAGTGGATTAGGCCTACTGGGGATACCACTATAAAAAAAACGCACCATGCTATCTACCACAAGGTGGTGAGGAAATGATAGCGCCTGCTCATTTATTCGCCACGCAGAGCCACGTGATAATTTCACGTCATAAAGTCACGGCGCTGTCATACGGCGCTCGTAACTCCGCCTCTCAAAATCAGTTGTTATACAGTTGTTACTCGTTGCTAAGAAGTAAGCCATTTTTCTTTTACATCGACACCCATCTTTCATGTGACATCTCTATAGAGTCCCGCCTACCGGTTTCCCGTGCACTCATTGGCTTGTACGTTATAATTAATTACGAAATAAATATTGTAAAAATTACAAAATAATACGTGACAATCCTTCTATTTTGACCTATTCTATCTGCACTCTTCGGCTTTTCCAAAATGTTTCAGACACCCTGTATATACAGGGTGAGTTTTTTAACTTGAGACACCGAAATATCTCGAGAAATACGCATCGTACGAAAAAATTGTTCATAACAAAAATAGTTTGTATCAAAGGGGGACACAAGATGGCACTATCGGTTGCTTCGTAAATGGCGCTATTATCAGTAAAATCAACATCAACATCATTTTTTTAAATGGAAATCCCCATTTTTTATTGCATATTCGGATTTTACGCCACAAAATACGTAAGTTTTGTTTGAAACTTTTTTTTGTAAAATGGATTGATTAAAAGTTATAAGCGTTTGAACTTTCTAGCGCTCGCGCAACTGGTGTGAATCGCCCTAGTTGCAATCGCCGTTAGGCGCCGCCGTTAGTCGTAACAGAACCACCGCGGCGATAGTACTCAAAAACAATTAGCCAGCATCCAAGACACTCTGCTTAAAGACGGCCTGACGTGAACCTTATTTTCTAAAGCCTTATTTCTAAAAGCAATCTAATTATTCAGAAACTGTTTTGCTCTATTTCTTTAGTTCCTTTTGTTTTTCTATCTTTTTTTTCTTTTCCCTAAACATCTCAGGACCTTGTTAGATACAGCGAAATAAATAAATACTCCATAAATATGGAGTATTTATCTGTTAAAGAAAAAATTGAAATGATTTTGATTTATGGTGAATCTCGAAGAAACATCATCGATGCTGTCGCTCTTTATGCTGAGCGTTTTCCAGATAGAATACGGTCACGAGCTTCTTTTTATCGTGTTGTTAAAGAGTTTACTACCGAAGGAAGTGTACAACCGAAAAAAAGAAAGCGTAAAGTAACTATCACTGGAGAAAATAATGAAATTGCAGTGCTAGCCACAGTCGCCCAAAACCCTTATGTAAGCACTCGACAAATTTCTGGCGAATCCGGAATATCCCAGAGAAGTGTTTGTAAAATACTAAAGCGTCATAAATTTCATCCCTATCATATTTCGATGCATCAGGAACTTCATGGTGATGATTTTTATAATCGAGTGATGTTTTGTCAATGGGCACGCGAACAAATACAAATAAATCCGGATTTTTTTCGTCTGGTACTGTTTTCAGACGAGTCGACCTTCACGAACCATGGTGAGGTAAATCGACACAATATGCACTATTGGAGTCCGGTAAACCCACATTGGTTGCGTGAAGTCGAACATCAGCGTCCTTGGTCGACCAACGTTTGGTGTGGAATCATAGGTGACAAACTGATTGGTCCTTTTTTTATTGAGGATACTTTGAATGGAGAAAAATACCGAAACTTTTTGCAGGACAAATTACCAGTATTGCTAGAAGACCTAAGCATTCAAGAGCGACTAAGTATGTGGTTCCAGCATGACGGTTGCCCTGCACATTACTCAATAATAGCACGGGAGGTATTAGATCGCGATTACACAGATCGCTGGATTGGCAGAGGTGGTGCAGTACATTGGCCTGCCAGATCGCCGGACCTTACATCGCCAGATTTTTTTTTATGGGGTTTTCTTAAAAACAAAATTTATGAAAAAGCGCCAACAACTCGCGAAAATATGATTGAACGTATTAGAAATGCTTGCAGACAAATTGATGCAGAAACACTTTTACTTTGTCAGGAATCATTTAAAAAACGGATCAATAAATGTATCGAAGTTGAAGGTCATCATTTCGAGCATTTAATTAAATAATACTGTTTTTGAGTTTGAGGAAATCAAGCAGACTATCTGATGGGCCGGTCAGATTTTGGACCAAAAGCCAGTTGGGCCTTAGTCGGCTGGATTGCTTCGATCTTGCCTTAGTCGGCTGGATCACTTCGATCTTGCCTTAGTCGGCTGGATCACTTCGATCTTGTCTTAGTTGGCTGGATCACTTCGATCTTGCCTTAGTCGGCTGGATCACTTCGATCTTGCCTTAATCGGCTGGATCGCTTCGACTTTGCCTTAGTCGGCTGGATCACTTCGATTTTGCCTTAGTCGGCTGGATCACTTCGATCTTGCCTTAGTCGGCTGGATCACTTCGATCTTGCCTTAGTCGGTTGGATCACTTCGATCTTGCCTTAGTCGGCTGGATCACTTCGATCTTGTCTTAGTCGGCTGGATCACTTCGATCTTGCCTTAGTCGGCTGGATCACTTCGATCTTGTCTTAGTTGGCTGGATCACTTCGATCTTGCCTTAGTCGGCTGGATCACTTCGATCTTGCCTTAGTCGGCTGGATCACTTCGATCTTGCCTTAGTCGGCTGGATCACTTCGATCTTGCCTTAGTCGGCTGGATCACTTCGATCTTGTCTTAGTCGGCTGGATCACTTCGATCTTGCCTTAGTCGGCTGGATCACTTCGATCTTGCCTTAGTCGGCTGGATCGCTTCGACCTTGCCTTAGTCGGCTGGATCACTTCGATTTTGCCTTAGTCGGCTGGATCACTTCGATCTTGCCTTAGTCGGCTGGATCACTTCGATCTTGCCTTAGTCGGTTGGATCACTTCGATCTTGCCTTAGTCGGCTGGATCACTTCGATCTTGCCTTAGTCGGCTGGATCGCTTCGATCTTGTCTTAGTCGGCTGGATCACTTCGATCTTGCCTTAGTCGGCTGGATCACTTCGATCTTGTCTTAGTCGGCTGGATCACTTCAATCTTGCCTTAGTCGGTTGGATCACTTCGATCTTGCTTTAGTCGGCTGGATCACTTCGATCTTGCCTTAGTCGGCTGGATCGCTTCGACCTCGCATATCTCCAAAACGAAAAGTTCTGTTACGACTAACGGCGGCGCCTAACGGCAGCGATTGCAACTAGGGCGACTCACATCAGTTGCGCGAGCGCTAGAAAGTTCAAACGCTTATAACTTTTAATCAATCCATTTTACAAAAAAAAGTTTCAAACAAAACTTACGTATTTTGTGGCGTAGAATCCGAATGTGTAATAAAAAATGGGGGTTTCCATTTCAAAAAATGATGTTGATGTTGATTTTACTGATAATAGCGCCATCTACGAAGCAACCAATAGCGCCATCTTGTGTCCCCCTTTGATACAAACAATTTTGGTTATGAGCAATTTTTTCGTATGATGCGTATTTCTCGAGATATTTTGATGTCTCAAGTTAAAAAACTCACCCTGTATATACAGGGTGTGCCAGATCAACCGCCTTGGTCCTTGAAGGAGTGGATAGATTTCGATAATGTGAGTAAAAAATGTCCTTACAAGAAAGTTGTGAGATCAATAGTTTTCAAATCGCAATATAAATCGCAATAGTTCACAAATCGCCAAGCGTGTCAGCTATAGCGAGAGAGAGAGACGGAGACGGAAGATATACGTATATATCCGCGCTCTTCTAGCTAGCCCAGCGCACACGTACACGGCTTTTTCCTCGTGTGCGCGCTACATCACGCACACGAGGAAAAGCCACGTACGTGTGCGCTCGGCGCTCGGTCAGCTAGAAGAACGCAAACATATCTTCGCATTATAAATTTGAATACATACATACATACATACATACTTGTATATATATACAATATTTTATAATATGGTTGTAATTTCTATATTATATATATATACATATATATACAGGGTGACCCATTTTAACTTAGGCAGCCAAATAACTCGAAAAATAAGCACACTACGAAAAAATGTTTAGAATCAAAATTTCGTCATTTCGAGGGGGACGTACAATGACGTTAAAATCAGCCCCCCCACCCCTCCCCCTGGGCGGTGAGGGGGGGCAAGTTTGAAATCTTAAATGGGAACCCCTATTTTTTATTGCATATTCGGAATCTTTGGCTAAAAACACATACAATTTGTCTGAAACATTTTTCTCGATTCATGATAGATGGCGCTGTAATCGACGAAATTCAATTTCTTCGATTTCTCTTACTGAGAACCCATGCTTACGATTCTGCAATAAATTAACAATAAAAATACTACGTTTTCATTGTTAATACTCGAAATTAGTCTTAAAACAAACTTCTCATTATTTTTTATTACTCATTAATTACTTCTCAAGAAACTGCTTTTAGCGTAACCCAGGAACAACGACGTGGACGTAGCAGTTTTCTGTTCCCTTCGGGGTGCTTGATTAACGTGAGTCCCCTCGCCTCTCACAATTCGGGGTGCTTGAACGTGTGGTAACCCAGCCAGTGAAGGCAAGGTCGTGTGGTGACCCAACCAGTTAAGGCAAGGTCAAGTAGTGACCCAGCCAGTGAAGGCAAGGTCGTGTGGTGACCCAACCAGTTAAGGCAAGGTCAAGTAGTGACCCAGCCAGTGAAGGCAAGGTCGTGTGGTGACCCAACCAGTTAAGGCAAGGTCAAGTAGTGACCCAGCCAGTGAAGGCAAGGTCGTGTGGTGACCCAACCAGTTAAGGCAAGATTGCATTGTTATCAGCTCTCTCCGCATGGAGGAGATGCTCAAAGTGTGCACCATTATTTTCTAAGGATAACAGTAATCGACAGCGAAAGTTACGTTGTACATTTTCTAGCATTAAAGGAGTTATAGCTTCACAAGCTCTTCTTATTCTTTCCATCATATTCAATCTTGTCGTTGGAGCTTCACTATACACTGCATCTTTAACGTATCCCCATAAAAAGAAATCAAGGGGGTTCAAATCCGGTGATCTCGGAGGCCACAGAACTGGTCCACCCCGCCCTATCCACCGATTTGGGAACCTTTGATTCAAAAACATCCGTACAATACGAGCATAATGAGCAGGAGCACCATCTTGTTGATACCATAAATTTAGTCTAACTGCAAGGGGAACATTCTCTAGGTATGCTGGCAAATCATTTTCGAGGAATTCTAAATACATTGGACTATTAATTGGACGTTCAAAAAAATGAGGTCCAATGACTTGGCCATTGCAAATGCCTACCCATACATATAAACTCCAACGATGTTGATTAAGCACCTCACGATACCAATGTGGATTTTCTGGTGACCAATAGTGGCAATTATGCCTATTGAGACTACCATTGCTGATGAATGTTGCTTCATCACTGAAACAAACATTACTAAAAAAATCTGGATTCTGATCTAACATCTCAAGAGCCCATCTACAAAATTGTACTCTGAGTACGCAGTCGGCCTCACTTAATTCCTGTACCAGAGTAATATGATACGGATGGTAATTGACTGATCGTAACAATCTATGTGCCGTAGTTTGAGGGATTCCCAGTTCTCGTTCTATTTGACGGGTACTAATATGGGGATTTTGATGAACCATAGCCAAAACTGCGAGCAATCTAGGGTCATTATTATTATGAAGTCTATTCCTTCGCCTTTCGCGATGAAGTGGATTATTACGAGATCTCCTTTCAATGTTTATAATTTGTTGATCAGTAGGATGGCGGCGATTTGGGAATCGCTCCGCATAAGTACGGGCAGTAAGTCTGTAATTTCTACCACATTCACCAAAGGTTATAAGAATATCGACTACTTCTGTAGGCGTATAATTTGCCATTTTACCAGAATTTTATCAGAGTACAAATGTTAAAAAAATACATAAACACTTGTGACTTTGGCACTAAATGGACAAAATTTTGGAGGGATACTTAGAGGAACTCCATCAGATGGAAAGTCCAAAATGTCTCGGTACTTCGGACCATTCAAGTTGCCTAAAGGGCAGGTTACACTAAAAGCAGTTTCTTGAGAAGTAATTAATGAGTAATAAAAAATAATGAGAAGTTTGTTTTAAGACTAATTTCGAGTATTAACAATGAAAACGTAGTATTTTTATTGTTAATTTATTGCAGAATCGTAAGCATGGGTTCTCAGTAAGAGAAATCGAAGAAATTGAATTTCGTCGATTACAGCGCCATCTATCATGAATCGAGAAAAATGTTTCAGACAAATTGTATGTGTTTTTAGCCAAAGATTCCGAATATGCAATAAAAAATAGGGGTTCCCATTTAAGATTTCAAACTTGCCCCCCCTCACCGCCCAGGGGGAGGGGTGGGGGGCTGATTTTAACGTCATTGTACGTCCCCCTTGAAATGACGAAATTTTGATTCTAAACATTTTTTCGTAGTGCGCTTATTTTTCGAGTTATTTGGCTGCCTAAGTTAAAATGGGTCACCCTGTATATATACAGGGTGTCCCAGACCACCCGTCTCACCCGATTTTTTCGTAAACGCGACATTTTAAAGAAAAATGTTTCAGACAAAAGTTTTGTGACTTTGAGGGGGACATAAGATGGTGTCATTGGTTTGACCTTGAAGAATTATTTGAAAGTCACATAAAAGTCACCTCAATTTTTTTAAATGGCATTCCCTATTTTTTATTGCATATTCTTGTAGTTTATCTCGAGACCTTTCCAAAACACTATAAATAAATGTTTTTTCGTTAAATATTTTCCGAGTTATAAGGCTTGAAATAATTTCTTAATTTTACATAAACTATAAAATATCTCGTAAAATATTCACTTTTCGATGACCTTACCTCAATACTTTTATGCACAGAATAATGAGAGGAATCAATTGGTGTAAAGAAAACACATAGTTGTTTTTAAAAAAATATATGTACCTAATTGTTAATTACAAATTGCACATTTTTTCTTAAAAACAACTATGTGTTCTAAGTCACAAAACTTTTGTCTGAAACATTTTTCTTTAAAATGTCGCGTTTACGAAAAAATCGGGTGAGACGGGTGGTCTGGGACACCCTGTATATATATATATATATATATATGAAATTATATATATATATATATATATATATAACTATAAACCTTTCCCATTTAAAAACTATAGCGATATTTTGATATTAGGGTTTTCGTCTCAAAATGATCTCAGGAATCTCCCATTTACCTATGGTGCGTTAAGTCTGGGACACCCTGTATAATAAGTTATTGATTTATTAAAAACAAAATTAAAAATTTTTTTGACCTAATTATTTATTCAAAATCTTGCTAATCAAAACAGTATTTGTTACAATATCCTAAATAAAAATCTATAACACAAGAAGGAATGATAAGTTCGAAAATGTGAATATAGTTAATAATAGATAATAATTCGACCAGAGTTTCATTAAAATTCCATTTCAATATATTAGGTTAATTAAATTCACTTGTAAATAAAAATAACGTAATAAAGTAGGATTTACTAAGTTTATATTTCACGCCGATTTTTTTTGTTTCTCAAAAGTTGGCCAATCTCTTGCAACAAAATACATTGAGAAGTCTAATCCTAGCAAAAAACTTTTTTATTTTAATTTAAAATGTTACCTGAGAAAAAACATATTCGTCATTTTATTGCTGTTCTTTAATTTGAAGAAAATAACAACAGAAACAAAATAATTGATTAAAGAAACATAGATAATGAGCCAAAACTGAGAGAAATTAATTGACATTCAAACTGGTTACGAAAGAACTTTATTCAAAATTTACAACGTTTCGACCATGGGTTGTGGTCTTTCTCAAGTAAAGTAAATTTCTTCGCACAACGAGGTAAAAGACTAAAAGAGGAGTTACAGTTTTAATGATAAAAATATAAATAAAAAGCGCATACAACAATCAATCATTGATAAAAACTTACATAAAAAGTGCGTCACATAGGGTCAAATCAAACAATTATAAAAAAAAAACTAAAATTGTAAAAGACATCAGTCCGTTCGAGTATCAAAACGTGTCACAAATTCGTGAAAGCATGTGAAGGATTGAGCAGTAGCGAAATACAAGGAACAGTGGATAAGTTGCAATTTTAAATATATAAATAAATAGTTGGAAACGTTGAGGTGAATATCCAGATATACAACAAATAAGTTAAAAAATAATAATGTATATAAAAATCCAGTCGCAAAAATCAAAACAGAAAATAGTCAAAAAGTAGCGGCACACAAACAAAACTCATAAGATCAGATGACATTTAAAAGGCCATCGTAAAGAGCGGTCAGATCCTCAGTGTCTCTTTGCAAATTGATAGCAGTATTACATTTCTTAACGAAAACCATTTCTGCTATCTCTCCTTTTTTTACATGTTTTTCATTGTATAAAATTTTGGAATTCAACCAATCAAACTCATGCATATGAGAGGTTCTGTGCTTACTAACTACCGAGTTCGTGTTTCATGTTTCTAGATTCATGTTTCTTAATATTATTCTGGTGTTCCTTAAGTCGAGTTTCCAGGTGTCGTTTTGTCTGACCGACAAAGCACCTGTAGCAAGCGTTACAATGCGTGCAATCAATCCTATACACTAATTCAGTCCGTTTAAATATGTTTAGTTCGTCCTTACCCTTTTTTATTATTCAATTTAGTTTTTCAGGAATAGTGAACAATACATTCAAATTAATATTACCTGTTGTATGCGCTTTTTATTTATATTTTTATCATTAAAACTGTAACTCCTCTTTTAGTCTTTTACCTTGTTGTGCGAAGAAATTTACTTTACTTGAGAAGGACCACAACCCATGGTCAAAACGTAGTAAATTTTGAATAAAGTTCTTTCATAGCCAGTTTGGATGTCAATTAATTTCTCTCAGTTTTGAATTATTTCTCCACTGGCGAAGAGAAGATTATATATTTTTCGATAGATAATGAGGTTATATCTGCAAACACATATGAAAAATAGATTCAACGATTCAAAATTGGAGATTCAATTTAAGAGAAAAAGATGCGTTAGATGATCAGCAAAAATGAAAACTGATAATTTAGAAGTGTTTAAAAAGGATCCGACCTTATCGACGAGTGAATTGTAAAGCAACTTGGAATAAGTAAAGCTGCCATTTAAAAGCGTTTGAAAGAGTTCTGAAAGACAATAAGAGAAAGACATACGAAAAGAATTAATTAGGTTCCACACGTGCCTGAAGCAAAATTTTGCTAAAACCACTGTCAAAATTGAAGTTAGAATAGGATTTCTTCCTCATCCTACCTTCTTTTCTTGCCTCCTATTCATCAGATCTTCGAACTATCACTTGTTACGCTCGATGCAAGTCTGAATAGATAACATTTTAAAAACATTTTTCAATAAAAAAATTAGGAACATTGGAATTGATAACTAATTCCAAGGACCTGCATTTTTTCACTGTGGTATTCAATTTTTGCTGAAGATGTGAGAAGAGATCAACGAAGCTGACGGCCATTGGTTTAATTAAGAAAAAAAATTCTAACAATATTATTTTAATAAATATCTTAAAATACAAAATCTGTAGAACTTGTTTAATAACTTAATACGTATATTTTTTTGCTAATATTCTTATTGCAATTTTTTAAATTGTACTTCTTAAGTAAAAAATCTAATTTTTCTCACCTTAGGACACGTTACGACTATTTCACCGACAATTGGTTGCACGGGTTGGGCATTCAATCCTGCAATTTCCAAAGTGTTTGGCGGCAGTGGAATCGCAGGCTCAAATGCAGGATGACTGTTAATCAATACGATATTAATACTGTCTCTTTCTATTTCATGTAATGGTCTGATTGGGTGACCTATGTATTTCTCGGTAATCCGTTGAACAATAGGCAAGAAGTAATAGTGTCGTACAAGATTGTTTTCCATATAATATAAAGTATTCCACGTTCTCTGCCACAAACCTTCAGGTTTCGCATTAACCGCATGCATGTAAGGTCGAACAGTCGGATAACTTGGACCACCGATGTAATCATTGAGCCAAGGCGCAGGACCAAATGGGACATAGCCTACTATGGGTGGCTTACCTTTAGCAACCTAAAAAATAATACTTCAGATTGTGGAAAAAGCTAAATATAGCTATTATTTTGTAATAAATAAACAAAATGAAATAAATTAAGTGCTATAGAAAATATCTTTTATTTTTATTAGCAAATAATGCAAAAATAATATATAATATTTGTTTAAAAATAAACTATTATATAAAACAAATTATTATTTTGTAGGGAGATATTGTCATTAGTTCCATGACTGTTATTTCCGTGTATATTGTTTTATGTTTGTTAAAGTGTGCTATAAAATTTTTCACATATTTTCTCACATTTCGTGCATTAAAGAAGTCTAATCTCTCGCATTTCAATATCTTTTTAAATTGATTATATAAGAAATGATTGGTGACTGATAATGCCACAAGACAAAGAATGTCTAGCAACTTTTGATGCAGCTTGTTCTAAAACACATCTTGATTTATGAGACAGCTTCGCTAAGTCGTTTGTAATTTAAAAATAGACTAAATAATTACAGTTCACTAATACCTAGATTGCTCTCATAAATAGATTTACCTCCCATAATCCATAGAAACATTGAGTTAAAGTAATGTCCTGCACTATGACATCAAACTCAACAGTTTTAATCATTTCCAAAAGTTCTTTCGCTGCATTAGTTTTCATTATTGTATCACATGCTTGAATGCCCCATTGATACATAAAATACGTCATATACATTATGCTGTACTGCTCCCATTCAGCTGGGTTGTAATCCTCGGATTCTTCATAAGTTTGCATCAGATCATCGAAAACCTGAAAGTAATATTCTTTGTTACATAGAAGAGACATATGAAAACAAGATAATTTAAAACATTTGAAAGCATATTCTCGGCGCTGCTAAACAGAACAAACAGAGAAAGAGAGAGAGCAGTCACATTTTATTTGGTTTAGCAATGCTAATTTTGTTTAATATAAAATATTTATTAGTATTGAATTATTTTGTATTAGTATTGTATTAAAATATTTGGCGTAGGGGAGACCAGGGATAAAAGTAACGCGGAACAAATGTAACAAATGCGATTACTAAAAAACAAATATTCATGTACGAATTTATCGATTATACAACGTCTTTTTTTGAACGTCCCTCTCACCTCAGTAGCGCTCGAAACTCTGTCGTGAGAGATTGTGTGTCTGTTGCATCGATGCCATAAAAACACGATCAAAATAAGTACTTTGTGTTTTCTTAATTTCTCAATATTGCATTGAAAATTTAGTCTACCCCTTTATTTATTGTTTATTATAAATGAGCACTATTCCTGTAAATAGTTTGATTCATATTTTGAAGTTAGTTTATTTTATACCATTAAATATTTGATCAATTGTAGCAACAATTGTTATTGGTGTTTATTTCTATTCATTTATATATATTTCTCTTATAAAAATGTTCTTATTATTATTTCAAAATGCCGAATATACGAAAAAGAAAAACAGATAGAGGCTTAGCAACGTCTGAAATATACGAATTAGCTGAAGAATGTTGCACATGGCAACGGCAATTTTTCGTGCTGAAGCCGCCCTTTTGTGCTTTTTTTGCACGGGCCCAAGGGCTCCGCCACGTCCTCGGTCGGGAAAAGAGTAAGGGCCGTGGTGAAACGAGCTCGGCGTTTTAAATCACCTTGAGATACATAAGAATACAAACCACCAAGAAAAGCTTCTTTGCGATATACAGCTAAATCTTATAACTTGTGCTGTATTTACCTATATCAATATTAATTTCAAAATTTCAGAAATTTATAATTTTTCAATTTTTTAGTTAATTTTCTTCAGATATAAATAATTGCATAACCTTAATTTATAAGAATAATTTATGTTGTTATAAAAAAGTTCCTTGTGATAATAAAAATGTTTGTGTATTGTATGTTTGTTTATATGTATAATTTCATTTATTTTATGATTGAATAATTTTATATTTGTATAATTTTGTTTTTATAATTTTATGTTTAAAATAATTAAAAATGTCCAGAATTATTTGAAAAAAGTTTATAAAAAATAAAACAATTTACTGTTATACATTGATTATATGTTTGTTTTTATTTTATTTTACCTTGTTAAAATCAATCTATACCCGATTAGAACCAGTCCTAGGGGTAGGAACAATTGTAACAAATCTCGATTTTTATAAAATTCGATTTTACTACCTAATTGTATAATGTTCATAAGTTTTATCCATACCATTTAAGTTTTATCCATACCAAATAATAAATAAAAAATGCATTAATTTTATGAGATAAAAAAAGTTTATAAATAAACAAGCAAATCGAAGATATCAAAACAAATGAGCAAAATGTTACGTTTGTCTCCCATAATTTTTTTATATCATTACTTTTTTAGAGAAGATTTTAGTAATTTTTTACAAGAATTCTTTTTTGAACGCGTTCTTTCGCGATACGTATACTTGACGTTCTTGTTGTATTTTATTTTAAATTTTATTTACAGTATCTCGTAAATTATTGATTTTTCAAGTCTACATTACTACGCAAATTAACCATATTATATTTTTAAAAAATCATGTAATTTCATTCTAAAAAATGTCTTTCATATAATCTTAAAAAATTGATCTTTTTTTAATTAATTTTTTGTCTTCCTGCAACTTTTATTTAAAACATGTTTTAATACACTGTTTTTGAAATGTTACAATATATGTTAAAATGGAGCACTAAGTATAAAGTATACATTAATCTTACATAAGTTCGAAAATAACATTTTTAAATAGAAAAGTTACATTTTTCTTATTTGTTTCATAAATTGCAAATAAATTGATTTGTTTTTCAAAATGTCTTGGAGTCTCATAACATCTACTTACAGCGTACGTCAAATTTTGGGCGAGTTTACCCTGGATGTTAGTCTCATGTATGCTCACTATGTGTACATGATGCCCTTTACGAAGCAATCCTTTAACTAAAGTTATCGTCCAAATATGATGACTAGTTGATGGAAGAGTCTCTATCAATAAAATTGACAATGGTTTCGATGCTGTCACGAAATCACCAATTACAATACAACAAACGAGAAAAATGAAACGACTTAACATTGTTTCGTAAAATTTTTTCCGTTGTTTTTTATTCAGATCCTAACACTGACTGCATGCAACATGTGCAGCATTTCTAATCTCCTCCTCTTATATCATCATGTTATCATTTATGATAACAGTTTAGCAAGTAAGCAATATTGATTTGTTGATATCTTTTGCAGAAAAAAAAGAAAAAAATATATACAAAATAATATGTATCATTATCAATAATATGTATCATTACTAACTATAGCTATCATTGTCAAAATTGGATGAAAACATTTATACGCAAAACAAAACAATTATTTAATCAGTTGATTGTTACGTAATCCACAAAAAAGGGGAATAAGAATAGAATACATCATACATATCTCTGATAAATGGGAAGAGTAGAATAGTATATTATATATATATATATATGTATAATATACTCTTCTATTCTTCCCATTAAGATATTTGTATGCAAAGCAATCATTCAATCAATGCTTATATTACATAATAATTAATTATATAATACAATACAATATAGGCTGCGATCCGAAATACATTCACAGCGTTATCAACGCGCTCACAGTTATAGTTTACGTCATGTATACTATAAATTTTCAACACTATGAACACATAATTTCGAACCGCAGCCATAATAATTAATTATTATACAATGTGCCTGATAATAGGTGTATCACTCACCATGGGTAGTAGAACGGGTTAAACTGAACAGAAAAGTCCCACACCGTTTTGCAATTATGGCAATAAACAATCAAAAGTTAATTAGTAAGGATTCGCAGATCAGCGTGCATTCGCGTGATTCGGAAAAGACAAGCAAATATTTTTCTTAGACAGATTAGAATCTTGTAGATAGAGCTATATTACTTTCTGACACACAGTTAATACAAACATTGACATAATTTTTAAAAATCCTTGTAAAAATAATTGTTTACCGATACATGTTATTAATGGATATATAAGAAACTGAATAAAAGAATTAAGATGTCAAAATAGTATATGCTATGTTACTAATAAACTAAATAAGATAGATCCTAAAAAGTATATACCTGTCCATTACACAATATTATTATAAAAGCTTTAGTAATAACGTTGGTCATAAGAAAAATCAATTTAGACCTTTTTACTAAGCCTAAAAAAGTCGATTGCATAAGAAAAGGGAAAGACAAGTTAAAGATTTTGAAGCAAATAGACTTCACAAACTTCTATATTTAGACTGATACCTTTCGACTGAAAGTGAGACAAAGTGGTGGCCATTTTTTGTAAGGAAACTGATACACGGTGTCTCGGGAAGAATGAAGTAGTGTAAACTTGATATCTGAAGCACACTAACAATCTAAAATAAATGGACACACTGTAGACCAACTGTACACCAACAAACAAATACTACTTTATTTTCCTTACACAAGATAACGAAAACTACCCTCTCCATTTGCCTCACTTTTCAGTCGGATGGTCAGTCTAAATTTTTAAACCCTACTGAAAAAAATTACGTGATTTTGTCACGTAATTTCATCACGTTACGTAATCCCGTGACATGTGCAAAATCACGTAGCGAATTGGAACAAAACGTCACGTGATTTCTTAAACAGTACGTGATGCTACACAATTATGTGATTTTCAAAAATTACATACCATCAAAAAATCACGTGATTTTTAGAAATTTCGTATCTCTAGAAAATTGCTTGCTGTAAACTTACTTTTTAAAATTTATTACTAATAGAATAAAATTTATTCTTAAAAAATTTTTTATTTAAATCTATTTGGTGTTTGTAATCAATTTTAAAAAATAATTGTTAAAAATAACAGCAAGCGGTTTTTAGTAGCATGAAATTTCTAAAAATTACATGATTTTCTGATGGTATGTGATTTTCGAAAATCACATAATTGTGTAGCACGTACTATCTAAGAAATCACGTGACGTTTTGTTCCAATTCGCTACGTGATTTTGCACATGTCACGGGATTTCGTAACGTGATGAAATTACGTGACAAAATCACGTAATCTTTTTCTGTAGGGAAGTCTGTGATAGAATTAGTTCATAAAATAAACTGTTCTGATTATAACGCTTGCTATATCGGACAAACGAAAAGACATTTAAAAACATATTTAAAAGAACACCAGAATGAAGAAGTACGACACCAATCATTCAGTGGTTGATGAACATCACATTTGTCATATGGACATGACTTTGATTGGTTAAAATCTGAATTTTTATAAAGAGAGAGGCATCAAACAGAAAGAGATAACCGAATTTAAAAAAAAAATAAATCCTCATTTGATCTTCGAAAAGATACACACTTATTTGTTTTATAAATTGCAAATAAATCAATTTGTTTTTCAAAATGTCTTGGAGTCTCGTAACATCTACTTACAGCGTATGTCAAATTTTGGGCGAGTTTACCCTTGATGTTAGTCTCATGTATGCTCACTGTGTGTACATGATGCCCTTTACGAAGCAATCCTTTAACTAAAGTTACCGTCCAAATATGATGACTAGTCGATGGAAGAGTCTCTATCAATAAAACTGACAATGGTTTTGACGTTGTCACGAGATCACCAATTACAATACAACAAACAAGAAAAATGAAACGGCTGAACATTGTTTCGCAAAATTTTTTGCGTGGTCTTTCATTTAGATCCTAAAACTGACTGCATCATGTAACGTGCGTTGCATTCCTCCTCTTCTCCTTTCATAATGACATCATCATCATAATATTCATAATATTAGTTTATGTAACAAATTAGCAATATTATTTTCAATATAATTGATTTGTTGATATGTCTCTTAGTTGTATAATTTAATTGTATAATTAGAAAACAGAGGAAAAGTATACAACATATAATATGTATATAATACACAATATCATTACTAACTATCATTAAAATTAGATGAATACATTTATAAACAAAACAATTATTTAATCAGTTGATTATTATGTAAGGCACAAAAAAGGAATAATAATAGAATAATACATCATATATATCTATCATAAATTGGAAGAATAGAATAGTATATTATATACATGTATAATATACTACTCTATTCTTCTTATTATGACACTTGCAAAACAATCATTCAATCAGTGCTTATATTATATAATTGATCATTACGTAATACAATATAGGCTGCGAAATACGTTCATAGTATTATCAACGCTGTCATGATTATAGTTTACGTCATGATATACTATAAATTTTCAACACTATGAACGCATTTCGGGTCGCAACTATAATAATTAATTATTATACAAGGTACCTGGTGTAAAACTCACCATGGATAATAGAGCAACTTAAACTAAACAGAAAAGTTGTACACCGTTTTGCAATTATGGCAATAAACAATGATAAATTCATTAGTAAGGATCCGCAGATCAGTGTGCGTTTACGTGATTCGGAAAAGATAGGCAAATATTTTTTAACTCAATTACAAAGTCAACAAAAAAAGTAATTGAAAAAACACGTAGTATGATTAGTAACTCATTAATTAGATTCCAATTTTTCTCGACCCGTTTGGCCAAATTTATTGATTGTTAATTTACACTACGTTTCGACCAGTTTGGGTTCTTGTCAAGTGTGAGAATTTTTTATATAACTCTGCAGTAGGAAAACGCACGTCGATATCTGTCTCGTTGACATTGCGCCCAAGCCACATCAGTAGAAGATAATATACATCAAGAACTATCAGTAACGGGTGAAAAAACGTGTACAATTGATAATATTAAAACCTAACTCATATATTTTGTACGTAATCGATAAGATCAAAACGTAATGTGAATTAACAATCAATAAATTTGGCCAGACGGGTCGAAAAAAATTGGAATCTGTTTATTCTTAGTCACTGGCAAAGAAAAGTTTTTAAAGTTTTCATTAATTAAATTTTTAAATAATAATAAACATAAATTGTTTCGAAGATTATAATTTTAATCAAAATATTTGCTTCAAAATAATCTTATCAGTACAGCAGATAAAGGTTAACGGTTGTAATACTATAGATAGAATTTCATATCAGAATTGGGGGGGAATGATTAAATTGCTAAGTGATAAAACTACTTACAGAAAACTAACAAAAGAGATCCTATTAAATCAACTAGATTTCAACAAATTAATCAAAACATGGTTTGACAATATCATTGATGAACATACATATAAACAACTAAAATGCACCAACGGCAATCTATCCATATACTAGAGTTGGAAATTCATAAGAATGTTTTTCTTTAAGAATTATCGACAGTGGAAAGTCCATTATATACAACGTAGCAAATTTCCTACATGACATCTTGGAACAATCTGTTCCGAAACTGAAATCGCATATCAAAGACAGTTGGTCGTTTATGAGAAACATTACTAAAACAGTAATTCGAATGAAATTCTGTCTCTAGATGACACTGTTTAATTAACATTCCAAAAAAGTTAATTTTAAGTAAGAACAATTGAGGGAAATCGAGTGGCATCAAAAATAACAAAATGCAATTTGCCCCAATTTTTATACGCTGTATGCCAATTTTATATGCTCGATATTATTGTTTATGAATTTTAATTTTTTGAAGGGGAAATTTTTTAAAGATTTTTGACAGTTCGATGATCCCTCCATTTTGGCTAATATAGCACGATAAACTTGGAGACACATTCTAAATTTGTTGGATTTCAAAATCCCTGTGTTCTACAAATATGTCAATGACATTTTTAATTAGTTCCTAGAATTAAGAACATGCTTAAAATTTTTTACAGTTGCCACCCGCGAAATTTACACATAAAATGGAGGAGAGTGCATCGATTTTCCGCACATAAATGTTATCAGAGATAAAACATTGGTGACCAATTGATTACTGTAAGCCATTTTCAAGATGTTATACAAATTTTTTCTCTAATTATTCACTTACATATAAAATAAACATAATTAAAAATCTTAATCTTAGATATTATTAGGACCTTGAATAAGTTCTCGCTGTTTTTCAACAGATGGTTTTACCAGAGCTGCGTGCGTGTAGTTTAAGATGGTAACGCATTTATAGGGAAGTACTATAAGCAAGCTTGAAATTCAGTGTATGTCATTGCGCCGAAGTGTAAACAACTTTTTTTTTTATAGTGTTAAACATGTCGAGTTTTGTGCCAAAAAAAGAGTATTTGTGGGGAATTTTACTGCACTACTTTATTCAAAAAAAATCTGCAGCTGAAGCACACAGAATTCTTGTTGAGACTTACCATGTTCTGTCGGAAACAACATGCAGAGATTGGTTTAGACGCTTCAAAAATAATGATACAACAGCTACTATGTTACATATCTGTGCATGTTTAATAAATAATATCTCAGTAAGAAAATGTATGCCAAGAATTCTTGCATCAAACATTACAAAAAAGATAATGTTCATAGAACATTTGTAATTGATTCAGAATACTTGTAAAAATACTTTGAACATTTTCCTTTTTCTTAAACAATTAATAAATCATTAAAATAAACTTGACATAAAACTTTTCTTTTCAACCTATTTCTTCATTACCTTGTTTATGTTAATTTTGTAACTACTTATTGATCAAGCAAAAAAGAAGTCTTCGGACTATTTTACAAACTAAATTGATCACAAATGTTACTTTGGATATATCTAAACTCAGCTTACTGAGACTACAATGGAAGGAATTTAATGCCAACAGCGAGTAAACATTTTCATACATTTTGCATTTTGTTTAATTGACCAATAAACTTATAACAAGAAGAGTGGACATCGAATCAACTTTTTTACACAAAGGGTCGATACCTATCGACAAAGTATCAATCGCAATCTCCACTTAGAAGAAATTCTGGGATAGATTTTAAATCTTCGTCCAAACTGCTCGGAATATGATTGTTCATATGGAACATTAAACTAATACTAGACACACTACATACGGATACGCTTTACACACTGTATACAAATGGTCAGTGTTAAGAGTGATAAAGGACTCAACTTTCTTTAACGTTAACTCAACATTTATTTAGGAAAAAGGAGACTTGAAACTCAACCCACTCCAATCTTTACAGATATATTTAATAAGGACCTAAACCAAAGGTCACGTAGTAATAAGCTTTAATTAGGATACCATTTTTGCCAGTTTGATGTCAAATATTGTTCTTTTCTTTGAATTTCTTATCACTGGCGAAGAGAAGATTATTTGCATTGTTAAAAATTTAACAATAAAATGAAAAAAATATTTATTTGTAACAAAAGAATTACCCACAATTATTTGACAGACAGTAGTGTGTACCTATATATGGTGTCCCATTTTAATATATCACCTATCGTACTCAACTTTGTAAAGAACGATAATAATTAAAATATAAAATACAAAATTATAGACAATAATAATAATTTAATAAGAATCAGATTGTATCAAATGACAAACTAAAATATAATCCGCTATGTTCAGGTTCTTGGTATAGCTTAATAATATTATTTATGTGAATGTTGTACACTTTTTTCAATTTAGACTGCGTGTCGACTTGAATTTCCGGTCTTAAAACATAGTTCCCTTTGCTTGAGAAGTGAAATCCATATTTCGAATAATCAATTTAATTTTTTATGTTAATAAATCCCACATTTAAAATTCCTATTAAGAATCTATTGAAAGAAATATTATCTCAGCCAGGATTCAAACCACTCGACTATTCGGGGTGTTTTGGCCCATTCGACCATTGAAACATGTGGTAATATTCATTGCAATAACATGTATATAATGATGTGAACGTCATTTTTCAGGCGATGACGTAGTATAAACAATAACAATTTAGTAAGAGTTAGACAGTAATTGTGCTTGTCAAATAACAAATTAGAATGTAATCCGCTATATTCAGTTCCAGTTAAGATCTTGGTGAACAAAAATCCCTATTTTTTTATTGCAGATACATAATCTACGTAAAAAAATAAAAAATTTGTTTCTTACGTTTCTTTGCTAAACCCTTCCATCGGGCTCAAAATATCAGTCAAACGTCTCAATGGAATTAGTAACTGTGAGTATGCGTGCGTGTGTGTAATATCTTAAATGCAAAAACTTTATTTTTTATTCGCACAATCATATTTTTGAGATTCTGAGATCGATTGACAAAAAAAATTTTAACTGATGCACTACTGTAAAATGGAAGATTTCATACAAGATATGAGCGATTAATATTTCAGTAGATATTTTTGACCAGTGTGATATTAATGTCTCTAAATAATAATGTAATGCTTGGGGGTTAAATTCAAAGTTAAAAGTATTCTAAAAAATGTTTATATTTAACTATTTTTAATAAAAATTTTGCTAAACAATGTTGTTGTTTATGTCATTTTACTATACATGTAATCAAAGAATGTATATGTAATCAAAGAAGAGCTTTCATACACCAAAAATATTTTATAAAATATTTCTAATGTTTACGATGATCTTAGTTTATTTTACAATTCTATCAAATTCTATCTAGTCTATAAAATAGTACTACATTTTCTATATTTAAACGTTAATTTCATTTTCTTACATTAACATTACATGTAAAAACACGCAATATCTGTAATATTTTAATGACTCATGCTTGTTTGTTCTTGCGTAATTTAGATGCGGTGTAAATATGATTATAATAAAAATTAATCAATAACTTTATTACACATAATATACTTAATAATATTATGAAAAAATTAAGGAACAGAAATGCATAGACATCGATTAGATTCTGTTCTACCCAGCTCTGAGATCTCAGCGGCGTTGCTAAAGTTCCATTTGGATGGCGAACGGTGTATTCAATGCTCCAAATAGCTAAATCTAATGGCGGTATTGGCCGATCCCGAAATTCGCTGGATAATTGTTTCATGTTTCTTGTGTAACTGTAGAAAAAAATATTTTACTAATAATGCAAGAATCTTAATTTAAAAAAAACCAAATGTGACAAGACACATAAGAAAGAAAAACCAAATGTTAGAATCTATTATGAATAATTGTTTTTACAAGAATTTATAATTCAATTATACTACATTAAAAATTAGAATTTAGACATTATTTGAAATGTGAATTGTATTAATTTATTGCTTAAATAAATTATTATTTTATGATAATATAATGTTATTATATTATAATACATTAAAACATGATTAGAATATACCTTTCATTGTAAAGTATTTCTTCAATTGCGTGTAATACGGACTGTGTGGATAAAGTTTTAATGTCCAGATATATACCAACGCCTTTAGATGTTAATATTTTCGTATTGGTTTTTTGATCACCAAAGAAAGGCGTTGTGATGATTGGTATACCTTTCCAAACAGCTTCCTGTGTGCTGAGAAGGCCACCATGCGTCCAGATTGCTCTTACATTTTTATGAGCTAAACATAAAAATATATTATACATTTTTATTCTTAACTCTTTTGATGAATTATTATAATGAAAATCTCACATTGATACAAACATTTCATTAGCTGTACCAATTGAATTAATACGACTTTTCAATAATTTTGTTGCTTATACATTTTTAAACAAAAAACGAGTTTCTTATTATAATGATTAAGAATCTGATCTTACATATTATAAAATTATATATTTTTTATATATAAGATTATAAAATAGAATGGTAATAATTAAAAATTAAAATGAACTTAGGTAAGAAAAAGCTATAAAAGAAAACAAAATCGTTCTGACATTACTGCGAAATAATCAGATAAATTTAATGCAACAAAAAATTAATTTTCTTATTACCATTTTAAAATAAAATTTTACCATAAATATTATAACTATTAGTAAATTAGTCAAGAATTATTTAATAGTTAAATACACAATGTTTTCATGTCAATGTTTTGTATGTCTATCGCTATATTTTACTAAAATACTGATAATTAAATTAACAATCCAAATTGGTGTTATGTAAGAATAAGTAAATCTCACAATTATAATTCCTATTTTACTTAAATGCTATTTTTATGACAACAGTATTACAATAATATCTAAAACTCAAATTTTATTGATGTTTAGTTGTTAATAAAAAAAAACGTTAATTATAAAAATTTTTTACGTTGATAAAAGAATACGAAGAGCAATGGTTTAATTAAATAAATGTTACAAAAAATGTATTGGATTTCATGTTCCTCGTATTTTCATAAAAAACGTACATAAAATTTCGTTTTGCTGCATCCATTTCACAATCATTACATTGTCCGGTATTTTAAATGACACATCAATATCAAGCTTCCACAACACTCGTTGCTTCAGTTTCGACAAAGCCTGTATAACAGATTTAATTTTGTCTAATCCGATATTTCTCCATTTCACATTTGTTCCTAACGATATTACGATGGCTCCATTTTTTGCTTCATCAAGAAATATCTGCACATCCTGCAAAATAATAGTAAACTAAACATTTTCATAATATACAAAAATATGCATCTTAATTCTGAAATATATAATAATAAATAACCGATACATTTTTAAGCGGATCATATCTAAACAAATTATCAAATTTATTTAAATTATGTCTAAGAAAATTATATTATCAAATTTATTTAAATAATATTCATACGGCAGTCTTTTTTATAAGTCATTGTTTTAAATAGAAAACATTAAATAGAAGATTCGACTAACGGTCGGCGTTAGAGTAGGGAGCTGGAGATAGGTGAGTGAGAATAGAAAGTCGAGGCAGAGAAAGTGTAGGGAATGAGTGAGTGAGAGATAGGGGTAAAGGGAAGGTACAGGGAATAGAGGAGGCGACAGTGTGAGCAAGAGTGGCAGAGTGGCGGAAGGTGAGGATTGGAAGTAAAAATGGAGAGTGTTGGAGTGAAGTTAGGTAGAAGCAAGAGGATGGGAAGGCGGTGCAAGGTGGGGGGGGGGGAGAGAGATAGTTGGCAACGAGAGACAGAATTGCGGATAGGAGGCAGTGGAGAGGTAGGGAGTTGACAGTTCGTAGCGGAGAGCAGAGTAGATAAGTAACAGCATCGAGCAAAAGTGAAAGGAGAAGGGAAAGGAGCGGTGAAGTAGGAAGAGTGGAGAAAACAGCAGGAGATAGATAGGGAGTAGAAGAGAATGGAAAGAACAAGATAGAGGTGGAAAGATAGGAAGGCCGAGAGTAGAGTATAAAAGAAGAGAAAGAAGCATGAGTAATTGCAGTGCAGGGAATATGGTGGAATACATAAAGAAGAAAAGGGAGGAAAAAGGTGAGGGGGAGGGGAGAGGAAGAGATATTTAAGAAGAGCAGGATGGTGAAAGATCGCTTGCAAGAAAGGACCAGGCAGAAGCGATGATGGAGAAAATAATAGAGAAGATGAGAGAGTGGAGGAGAAAATAGAGAGAGCAGAGCAAAGAAGGTAAGAATAAAAGGAAGATAATTAGAGAGAAACTAAGGAAGTTAAGACAAGATATGGAAAATAGAAAGGTTTGGAGGAGGGAAAGAGAGAGTCTGAGGAGGGAGATAAAGGATTTGAAAAAAGCATTAAGAAAGATAGAGATGCAAGAAAGGAAATGGAAGGAGAGAAAAGTGGTAGAAAAGGGGGTGAGGAGGCGGAAGAAAGGGTGAGAGAGTTGGAAAAATGGAGGAAAATAGAAGAGAGAGAAAGAGAGAGAGAGAGAAGAAAAAGGAATGTGGTGATAAAAGGGATGGAAGTAAAAGGAGGGGGGATAGAGGAAGTGGTGGAAAGGTTGTGAAATGAGCTGGGAGCGAAGGTGGGGAGAAGAGATGAAGGAGATAGGAAAGAGAACTGAGAAAGAAAGGAAGATGACACTGGTAAGATTAAAAGACAGGGAAAGAAAGGAGGTGATGATAAAGAAAGGCGGACTGAAGGGGAAGGTAGAAAGGATAAAGGATGACTTGACGGTGAAAGAGAGGAGGATGCAGTGGAATTTGGCGGAGAAATTGGCGGAGAAGGAGAAGAAAGAGGGGAGGAGAGCATGAGTAAAATCTGGCAGAATTTGGATGGAAAGGAGGTGGTAGATTTGGGATGAGGAGAGAGAGGAGATTGTAGATAAGAAGGGAAGAGAAAAGAGAAAAGGAAAGGAGATGTAGATAGATGAAAAGAGAAAAGAGAAGACTAGGGAAAGAAAAAAAGGAGATGTTGGGGAAAAGTAGGATGGAGGGGAAAAAAGAGGCTGATGAAGAAAGAGAAGGGAAGGAAGGAATGAAAGAAGAGAGGAGGTGGGGGAAGAAACGAGAAGGGGGTAGAGGAAAGTTTGATAGTTGGATTTTGGAATATGGCAGGAGTGAAGGGGACAGATGAAGGTTTTTGGGAGATAATTAAGGAGTGAGATGTGATGGGGTTGGTGGAACATAGATGGAGGGGGAGTGGTGAAAGAAGATTAAGGAAAGGGTGTCAGACGGGTTTGATTGGAGAGTGCGGATGGCTAAGAAGAAAGGAAAGAGAGGAAGGGCGATATAGGAAATTATGATGGAAGTCAGGAAAGGGTTGGAGAAGGGGGAATGGCTAGGAGAGGAAGGAGTGTTAGTAAGAGAAGCAAGATGGAATGGAAAAATGTAAAAAATAGGAACAGTTTATGTGAGGAAGAGGATAGAGGTGAAGAAAAGAGAGCGGGTAAGAGAGGAGGAAAGAAAAAAGGAGAGATGGATAGTGGGAGAGGACTTCAATACGGACGGAATAGATGAGGATGTTAAAATAAGGGGAGGCGGGAAGAGACAAAAGATCGAAGGACAAGGTGAGGAATAGTCAGGGGGAGAGGCTAATAAGATGGAAGAAGAAGGATGGGAAATAATAAATGAGGTAAAAGAAGGAAATGATGAAGGAGAGATAACGTATATAGACGGGAGGATACAAAAAAGGTATGGAAAATAATAAATAAAAAGAGAGGAAGAAGGATGGAGGTAAACGCGGAAGAGTAAAAATGGAGGAGTGGGATGAGCATTTTATTGGACTAGGTGGAAGAGAGCACAGAGTTAAGGAAAAAGAGGGGATAGGAGAAAGGAGATGAGGGAGAGAAGAAGGAGGAAAAGATAGAGGGGCGAGATATAGAACGGAGTGAGATTGAGAAGGTGGTGAGACGGCAGAAAAAGGGCAAGGCGGCGGAAAGGATGGGGTACAAAATGAAGCGTGGATCTGGGGGAGAAGAGGATTGAGAGAAATATGGGAAGAGGATTGAGAGAAGCGTTAAGAGAAATATGTAGAAGAATGCGAAGGGGGGAAGGATTTCCGAAAGGGTGGAGGGAGGGGTTATAGTATCAATCGCAAGAAGGAGCGAAAAGAGGAGAGGAGCATAGAGGAATAACTTTGATGTCGTCAGCATACAAAGTATATGTGACGATATTAGCGGATAAGCTGAAGAGGGAGATGGAGGAGAAGCGAATGATTCCGGAGAGCCAAGCAGGATTCAGGGAGAAAAAAGAAGTAGTGGACAATTTGAATTATATAGTAGAGAGACAGTTGGAGAAAGAGAAGATGGTAATAGCAACGTTGGTAGACTTGAGAGCAGCTTTGACTTAGTGGAGAACAGAAGCTTATTAGGGAGATGTTTAGAGGAGAGGGGTGAGTAAGAGGTTGAGGGAAATGATAATATATAAGAAGACGGGGTGTGTGATAAGAGTAGCGGAAAGGTATGGTAGGAGGTTTTGGACGGAGAAAGGGGTAAGGCAGGGGTGCCACTGAGCCCACTGTTGTTCAACTTGTATATAGCGGATATAGAGAGAGAGCTGGGAGGGATAAAGTGAGAGGGGTAAAGGTGGGAGCAGGAAAGATAAGAATTTTGGGATACACGGATAATCTAGTGATCTTAGCGAAGGAGGGTATGAAATGGTTGCTGAGGAAACTGAAAGTATATTTAGATGGAAAGAGGTTGGAGATAAATGTGGAAGAGACAAAGTGATAAGATTTAGGAGGGGATGGGGGAGGGGGAGTCTATTGTCGATTTGACTTGGGCTTCCCCGGGGGCGGCGCGATTAGTGAGGTCATGGGAGGTGGCCAAGCGGGAAACGCTCTCAGACCACCTCTTGATAGAGGTGGTCCTTACAGCCACCCCCCATGAGGTGCTGCTCCGCCGCCGGGTGGGAGGCAGTAAACCCCCACAGAGGTGGGTTTTGTCGCGGCTATGTCGCGATAAACTAGCAGCCTCGGCCGCGGCGGAGACCTGGTCCGACTTACCGACGGATCAGGTCGACGCCGAGGCCGAAGCAAGGGAGGTAGGGGAAATGGCCGCACGCTTGTGCGATGTGGCCATGCCCCGCTCACGGCCCGCCCCCCGTCGGGCAGCCTACTGGTGGAACGAGGAGATTGCGGAACTTAGACGTCATTCCACGCTAGCACGCCGCAATCTCCTCCGTGCCCGGCGGGCGTCGGGCCGTGATAGTGAGAGGACCGCGGTGGCTGCGGACGCGTACCATGCCGCGCGGTGCGCGTTCCGTTCGGCCATCCGCGTGGCCAAAGCCAGGGTTTGGGACGAGTTCCTGAAGGAGTCCCTATATGGGGCACCGGTATGGTCCGAGGCCGCGGGGGCCAGTCGGCGAATCAAGGCAAGTTTCTGCCGTTTGCAACGCCGGCTGGCCATCCGCGTAATCCGGGCCTACCGCACGACATCGGGCGTGGCGGCCACAGCCCTGGCCTTCCCCCGCTAGAACTCCTGGCGGACTCGTACGTCATAGTATATCGACGTACGAGGAACCCAGGAGGTTTGGGGAGGGCCCGCTTAACAGCAGGGGCCGTGGGCAAAATAAGACGGCAAGCCCACCAGGGCGTCCTGGAGCCCTGGCAGGCCTCCATCCGGGACGTCCGGGTGGGCCAATGGACCATCAACGCCATCCAGCCCTGCTTGCCCGAGTGAGCAAGCAGGAGAGGACACGAACTGACGTTCCACCTGTCACAGGTGTTCACCGAACATGGTTGCTTCGGTGAGTATCTGCACAGGATTGGCAGGGAGCGCACGACCGGGTGCCACCATTGCGCGACCGGTCAGGACTCTGGTCGAGTGTGATGCTTGGTCGGAGGAGCGCCGGGTCCTGACCGAAATGGTTGGCACCGACCTCTCCCTCCTAGCTCTGGCTAAGGCCATGCTGGAAGGAGAGGAAAAATGGAAGGCCGTCTCCTCCTTCTGCAGCTCTGTCATGTCGCAGAAGGAGGAGGCGGAAAGGATAAGGAGAGGGGAGGTGGAGGTGTTACCTCCTCCCTCCCCCTCTCAAAGAGGAACGGACAGCGGCGGCGGCGGGGACCCTCCCCCTCTACTACTAGGAAAGTGTGGAGAATTCTCCGCCGCCGCCTATCCCACCTGAGACCGTAATATTAATGGGGTCCCCTTGAGCGCTGGAGAATCTCTCTCCAGTCCGATATGGGGGCCCCATGGGAGAAGGGATTTATCCCACCCCATATTGAAGACTGGGGGAAATTCCACATCCCCCCAGTGGGGGGTTAGGTTCCGCCCCCCAATAACACCGGGAGAGGCGGGGAAGGTTCCGGGGTGCCTTCCCCATTATAATTTATACAGGCAGCTTGTGGGAGGAGGGGGTTATCGCCCTCTCCTCCCTCTGCAGAGGCCGTTTCTTTCTTGAAACGGCCACGCCCGAGGGGGAGCAGGACGAATGCCGATTGGCGATACCCTGCTCCCCCTCGTTACGGGCCGAGGAAAGGCACCGAAGAGGTTTTAGTGGGTATGCCCGGGGGTTCTTCCCCCGGGTGAGTCCCACATAACCCTAGAGCACCCCCCAGGGTCCCTAGGATACCTATAAAAGATTTCCTCTTCGTTAAAAAAAAAAAGAAGGGGTTGGGGGATAGAAGAAAATGATGGAAAAGAGGAGAATAGAGGAAATGAAGAAGGTAATATATCTGAGGTACAAATTTAGATGGGAAGGAGGACAGGAGGCGCAGGTGAGGGACAGAATAAAGAAAGCGATGGTAGTGATGGGACAGGTGTGGGGAATAGAGAAAAGAAGGTTTAGTGAGGACTGAAGGACAAGAATGAAATTATTCGCTTGGCTGGTGGGGAGTGTGATAGAATTTGGGAGTGGAAGATACAAAATATGGGGGTGGAGAAGGTACAGAAGAAGTACATGAGATGGGTGTTAGGTAGATGGGTATTGTGGGTAGATGTGAGGACGCCGGGGTACATAGTAAAGGAGGGAAAAAGGGTGAAAATGAGAACAAGGTTGGGAAGAAAGGCTATGGGATTTGAGGAAAGATTGGAGAGTGAGGAGGGAAGTATGTGGGCGAGGAGACGTTGGGAAGAGGTAAAGCGAAGAAAGAAGGGAAGAGGTTCAAGGAGGGAGGAACAGAGGAAATAATTTTATAGGGAAAGAGGGGTGTTGGTGGAATGAGTAAGAAGGCAGAAGAACGAGGGGAAGGAGATTAGGGAGGGTAGAGGATAGAGAGTAGAGATCTGGAGGTGCAGCAAAGAAAAGATTTGGAAAGATAGAAAGTTCAAGGGCGAGCAGGTGGTATAGAGAGATAATAACGTTGGGATTACCGAGATATCTGAAGGGCAGAGAAAGGGAGGAAAGCATGATCAAAGTGGCAAGATTTAGGTTGGAGAATGAAATGAAGAAGGAAGGTATTGGGAAAGGGAGGAGGACAGGAGGTGCAGAATTTGCAGTGGAGAGGAGGGGACATGGGAGCATGTAATGGAAATGTGTATGGAAGAAGGCAAGGGGGGAGGTACGGAGGAAATATTAAGGATACTGAAGGATGACAGAAGCGGGAAAGGTTGGATAAGGAGACTGGAGAGATTGAGAAGAGAGAGCTGAGTGGACGGGAAGGAGAAGAAACGGGAAGGTAAAGACGGAGAGAGAGGACCGGGGGATGGACTTGACGGGATAGATGAGGGTAAGTGTGCGTGCGTGCGTGCGTGCGTGCGATAGATGAGGGTAAGTGTGCGTGCGTGCGTGCGTGCGTGCGTGCGTGCGTGTGTGTGTGTGTGTGTGTGTGGACGTGTGTGTGGACGTGTGTGCGGTGTGCGTGGGTGATGAGGGAGCGAGTGCGGCAAGGCAAGGAATGTAAGTGTGATTGGTGGCAGCGGAGAATAGGCGTGCGATGTAGTAGGCGACAGAAAGAGAGAGGAGAAACGAGTAGCGACTAGAAATAAATAGCTGCGGAGAGGAGAGAGTGCAGACGACGAAAAATGTTGTAAAAGGAGCGGGAGTCCTTTCTGCACCCCGCAAAGGCAGAATAAAGATTGTTGTTGTTGTTGTTGTTGTTCTTATTGTTATTGTTGTGTTACTGCTGCTGTTGTTGCTGCTATTGCTGATATTGCTTGTTATTGTTGTTGTTATTGTTGTTGTTGTTATTGTTGTTATTGTTGTTATTGTTTTTGTTGTTGTTGTTGCTTTGAATGTTGTTGTCGAAAATTTGTTGTTGTTATTATTATTCAATAATAATTAAAATTATTTATTATTATTATTATTATGCGGTATGTTTGTCGTCTCAGGATTCCCTGGTTTTATATACTCCTATTTACGGGTACCAAGTAAGTAGGAGGTAATTGATTTGTTCGTTTGCTCTATAGTAACAACGCATGACATGTCGGCTTTATGTTATCATCCCAAGCCATACGTTGTCTGAGTTTCCCAGCTATGGTGGTCGCTTGCAGACTTGCATGCAAAATATCCACAGCTGAGGTTTGAGTTACCGGTGTTCTTGTGGTAATTTTGACAAACGATTTTTGGCAAGATACTACTCTCGGTGGTTTGCCTTCCGAGAGACGATCGAATAAAAACCGATGTTTGGTTGGATTTAAACTCGGATCTTTGGCTCGTTAAGACAGTGTACATTCCTCTGAGCCACGATCGCCACTTATTATTATTATTAATATTATTATTATTATTATACTTTAAATATAATAGAATACAAGTTAATAATATTATTGCACGAAATATATAGTTTTACGTTTTAAAGAGTAACCCAAAAATTCGCCTATTTCGTGGACCTCGTATTTGAAACCAAAATGTGTGCTAATTGACAGCTTATGATAAAATAATGCTCTCAGAAAAGTTTCAAGATGAACATCTGTTTCAATTTTGAAAAATAAATGATCAAAGTTGACTAAATTGAGTTGTATAATGTTGTATAATGTTTTAGTTGAAAAGTTTTGATATTAAAAATGTAATATCTCGACAATAAAAGAAGATAAACAAGTTTATCTTATTTCATTTTAAAGCTTACGTAGAATATAAAAAAAATATCAGTGTTAAATTCACCCCTTAGACAGAGTAAAACTACCCCCATGCACGAAAAATAAATTATAAAATATCTGAAAAAAATTATGTTCATAAGTCATAATTTAAGCTGATCATTAAATAACAATTGCCATATTTTTATGCTTTGTTTTTATTGACATTCACCCTTGCAAGGGGGCAAAAACAACTCATAACAGTCAAAAATACCAAAAAATATTTATAAAAATTCGAAAAAAATTATTTCTGCACCATATAAATTACAAGAAATGAAAAAGATATTTGCATCAGATCCAATATAAACACACCCCATGAAAAGAGTAAAACTACCCCCAAGCACGAAAAATAGCAATAAATTATAAAGTGTCCGAAAAAAATTGTGGTCAGTTGTTATAGACTAAGCTGATCATCAAGTCATCACTTCAGTCATCATCATCACTTTATAATTTATTGCCATTTTTCGTGCTTGGTCAGTTGTTATAGACTAAGCTGATCATCAAGTCATCTCTTCAGTCATCATCATCATTTTATAATTTATTGCCATTTTTCGTGCTTGGGGATAGTTTTACCCTGTCTAAGGGGTGAATTTAACAATGTTTGTACATTTTTTTATGTCACTGATATTTTTTGATATTCTACATGACCTAAGCTTTAAAATGAAATAAGATGTCGAGATATTAGATTTTTAATATCAAAACTTTTATTCAACTGAAACACATTTTACAACTCAATTTCGTCAACTTTAATCATTCATTTCTCAAAATTGGAACAGATGCTCATCTTGAAACTTTTTTGAGAGCATTATCTTATCATAAACTTTCAATTAGCACACATTTTGGCTTCAAATACGAGGTCCACGAAATAGGCGAATTTTGACCTATTTTTTGGGTCACTCTTTGACAAATGTCACACAATGTTTAACTTCTGTTTGCAATTCACTAATTATTACAAAAATTAATTTATAATTAATTAATTAATAAAAATATTTTACTCAATTATAAAAGATGTTGAAAATATAACATCTTTTTTAACATGAAACATGTTTTTAAGTATTAAATTCAGGCAGTAGTCATGTCTGAAAAAAACATGTCTACAACATGCATCTGGTTTACCATAGTATCCAGAAAATTTTTTCGGATGGAATGCAAAGCTGGAGATCCAATTAATATATCAATAGAAATGATTTCCGGATGGACGCCACGTACAGAGTCTGTACTACAGACTCAGCGCTACGCCGACGTTTCGCAAACATTGCATTTAATTGATCAGCCGAACAATTAAAACATTCTAATTGGCTGACCAAACCAAACCCCTTCCCTTCTCTACCAGGATTAATGGGGGTATATAAGGACTACCGCAATCGAAAAGAGCTTAGAATCGGAACTCCCTTGATGATGCAAGCTGCAATGCTTGCAAAATGTCGGCATAGCGCTGAGTCTGTACGTGACGTCTATCCGGAAGTCATTTCTATTGATAGTATCAATGACCACAAAAGCCTTAAAACTCCAATTAATATATTTTCTACTTTTATTTTTTATTTTTTTCTATTAATTTTCTATTTTGATTTTTATTTTGTTTTAAAACCTGTTTTATTTGGTGTAAATTTATTATTCTTATACTATGCTCTTGTTGAGTTGGTTATACACATACATATATGCACATTGTATGAGAAAGCACATGCAAAAATTTTTATAAATTTAGAACAATATAATAAGTTGTTGATTTATTAGAAACAAAATTTTTAAAAATTACTTTTCCTGATTATTTATTCAAAATCTTACTAATTAAAACAGTATTTGTTACAATATTCTAAAAACGTAAAAATCTATAATACGAGAAAGAATGATAAGTTCGAGGATGTGAATATAGTTAATAATAGATAATAATTCTATCAGAGTTTTATTAAAATTCCATTTCAATGTATTAAATTATATATTAATATATTAAGTTGTTAAATTCATTTGTAAATAAAAATAAAAGTACAATTTACTGAGTTTATATTTCACGCCAATTTTTTTTTTATTTCTCAAAAATTTGTTTGTTTTTTGTTTCTTGATTCAACTTAAGAGAAAAAAACCCGTTAGATGATCAGTAAAAATGGAAACTGATAATTTAGAAGTGTTGTTTAAAAAATATCCGACCTTATCGATAAAGCAGGGTTATGTCGTAAAGAGCCTCCGCAAAAAATGCCCGTTTTCGGTACCTCGATTTTTGAAACTTTTATTATGCCAAATAGTTACATATAATGAACCAATAACTCCTGCAAAATTTCAAGATGAGCATACAGCCCGTTCAGGAAATAGGGGGGGGGTTAAAGTTGACCATGTCCAATAACAAAATATATCAATTCCACATTTGAATTCGAACAATAACGTCTAAAACAAATTCAACATAAATGGATAGTTTAAGATTTTTTGCTGCTGATTATAAATATGAATTCAGATTTACAAAATTCAAAATGGCGGATCCAATATGGCGGACAATTTTTTTAAAATTCATTGGATCTACTTGAAACTTGTTACTCGGGGGTTTTTGGGGTCGCTGATTACGAATTTGAAGTCAATTTTAATAAATTACAAATGACGGATCCAATACATCCAATACAGGCAAAAAGTAATAAATAATCCATTAAAGAAAAAGTCAAGATGTAATAATGCAGCCAATAAAGGTAAGATGTACGAATGTATACAATAAACGCAAGATATAAAAATACAACTAATAAAGAGAATCCAAGAATCAACAAAATGATTTTAAAGGTGTCAAAATTTTTTTCTAATTTTAAGTAATTAATTAATTAATAATACTCTCATTAATAAAATAAAAATTCTGAATTTAAACAACTTTTATGGACTTTTCTATTTTTAGGGAGTAGTTTTAAACTTCAAAACTTGTTCCGGTCGGGTTAGGGATGTCATTCTTTCTTTTTAGTTTTTGGTTGTTAAGAAGGATGGCCAATAAGGCCAATTTTTGGGCCCATAATGGCGCAATTTTTCGATAAGTTTTTCACAAAATATAGGTCAAGAGCTTTCCAAAACATACTATTAAAAATATTTTCATTGGGACCGAGGGGCAATGCACTAGTTAAAAACTTGTACAGTGGACTACCGGTATTACACCTCGTATTACCCTTATTACTAAGTATTACACCTTATTACAGCGTATTACAGAGATATTACAGTGTTATTACGCGTTATTTGGCGTTATTACGCTACCGTAATAACGCATTATTACGCGGTATTACACGTTATTACATAAGTATTACAGGAAGAGTGTACAGTGGACTGCCTGAGTGAATCCCCCCTCGATTGGGACTAGGTATAGCAGTGATCCAGGGGCGGATCCAGACAAGATTTTTTGGGATGGCTGTATGTGAGAGAGAAAGAGATAGCCATATACTGTTGTCTCTCTCTCACACATAAATCTGTTGTTCTTAGGGGGGGAAGCACTAAACCGCTGTGGCCACCCTGGATCTGCCAATGCAGTGATCTGTCAAAGTTCAAATAACATTGTTGCACAGGATGAAGAAATATCAGATATAAATAATTCAGCTTGCATTTTTGGATCTACAAAATTTTTTCAATGTAAATAATGGGTGGACACAACGCAAGAAACATTTCAAGTAACAACCAGTGATGGACAACCATAAACAACCCCTAAAAACAACCCCTAAGCAAGATAACCAAATCTTAATAGTTCAATTTCCATTTGTGAAACTAAAAAATTTTTTCAATAATAAATATTAAACGGACACAACCCTGCAAACATTTTTAAATAATAACCATCACTAATTGTTACTTGAAAATGTTTACTGGATTGTGTCCGTTTACTATTCATTCTTGAAAAAATTTTTTAGATACACAAATGCAAGATTAAGCTTTGGTTATCTTGTTTAGGGATTGTTTATGGTTGTTCATCACTGGTTGTTACTTGAAATGTTTATTGCGTTATGTCACCGGTTCCCAACCCCACATAGCCTTGGTTAGCGGGCCCAGGGATCTGTAATCAGGTTTCCTCAATTTCCCTACGCCAAAAAAAGGTGTTTTGAAAAGCTGTTGACCTATATTTTGTGAAAATCTTATAGAAAAATTGCGACATTTTGGGTTAGATTAGGTGTGTAAAACTTTTTCTCTGCTTTAAGGTTGTTAATTTATTTTTTTTTTTTTTGGACAATTAGAATGTGATTTTGAATCATTTTCGAATATTACTGTATATTTGACGCGAAAAGCCATTTTATCTTTAATTTTTAATTTTTTGGTTTTTAATCATTGTAAATATCACCTTTATATAAATTATAAGTAATTTTAATTTTGAAAATCTTAAATTATACGTATACATATTTTATGCTACGAACTACGGAATCTTAAAAACAAATGACAATTAGCAGATCGTCATTTCATTTACATTACATTCCACACCAGTGATGCAAGATCGAGCATCCTGCAACGAGCGCAACGTGAGGGGTTAGCCCCCACCATAACGGCACCACAAGCGAGAGACGCGAGAGTCGCTGTCGCTGTCGCTGTCGCTCTCGCTTGTAGTGCCGTTATAGTGGGGGCTGACCCCTCACGTTGCGCTCGTTGCAGGATGCTCGATCTTGCATCACTGTTCCACACCAAGTATTATTTAAATCGTGCCTTTGCAAAGGCAGTTCAATAAAAGTAATTTTCCATAATCTGAAAATATTGTTATTTGAAAAATATTATGTTTAATAGATATTAAGCTTTTTCTTATTTTCTTTTTTCATGATAATGTTTTTAGAAGCATAGATGCTCGTTAACTGTTTAAAAAGTTTTTGTATATCCTACTGAAGTAGTTCGATTTTCTAATAAAAATGCCTTTCGTCAATTGCGTTATCTGTGAAAAACAAAAACGAAATAAAGATGACAAGTTTTTCCCTGTTGACTCTATTCAAAACCCTATAACAGTTATCAATAATATGAGACAATTTCGCAACTCAAAGAAACGTAAGTTTAGCGAAATTAATGATATTCCATCGAATTCCAAACTCTGCAGAGGTTGCTATGTATTATGGAAAAGTTCAAATCTTGTAACTGATCTTAATGATCCAGATTTATCTATATACCGAAAAGGTCTCTGTTCTCACAATCGATGCACTTTTTCATGTCAAAGTTCAGTAAATTTTCTTGTTGTCCCACCGTTGATTCGTCGTGATCTTCTTATGAATTATAAATTCCTTGTTCTATCTGGTGCTCGAATGTGTTCTGTACATGTCGGTAATACTAATTACTGGCCTCTTGTCAAACAATCTACAGAAGTACCATCTGAAGATCAAGTTTTAATTAGTGATTTAATGTTTGAGTATTATAAAGAACTAAAATCAGAACATGAAATAATTTTTGATATGAATAACATCGATTCGGTTGATGATAGTACTTTTAAAGCTTGGTTTGCGTACAATAAAGAAGAGTTCAAGAAAATCTGTACTTATGCTGAAAAAAGTAATTCAGTGCATGTAGGTGTTCTTCTGTGTAAATTGCGAACAGCTCTCTCAAATCAGCAGATTAGCTTTTTATTTGGAGTTTGCGAAACAACTGTTGGCAATTATATTAAAATAGCAATAGAAGACTTAATTGATCATCTGGTTCCTAAATTCATTAACAGTGATAACCGTACACAACTCATTAATCATGTTACTCCTATGTCAAAAGCCCTATTTGACATACCAATAGATAAAACTTGTTTGATATTTGATGCAACTTATCGCTTGGTAAAAAAGTCCAAAAACTATTCTGGACAAAAGCAATTATGGAGTGAGCAAAAAAAAATGCCACTTATGAAACCCATGGTAGGATGCACTTCTGATGGTTGGGTGCAATTTGTTCTTGGCCCATTTGATGCAACCCATAATGATGCAACAATATTGAAAGATTGCTTTCAAAGATACCCATCAGAAATGAGTCTTATTCATGAAAATGATGTCATTTTAGTTGATAGGGGTTTTCGAGACGTTATTCAATTTCTTACAGAACATAAAGGAGTAAAGGCTCATTGTCCAGGACTTGGTCAATTAAATACTCTAGATGCAAACCTTTCTAGATTTGTTACCAAATGTCGCTGGATTGTTGAACAAGTTTTTGGCAGACTCAAAATGAAGTTCAAAATATTTGCAATTCCAGCTCATAATTCCACACTGATTCACGATTATCAAGCACTTCTGATAGCATTTGCCTTGCTAAACTTATTCCATCAACCCATTCTTTCTGATAGGATAAATGAGGATGTTGCTGTTCTAATGAAATCGAGGTTACATATTCCAAATCAATTGCAAAGTATTGTAGAAAAATTCAACCTTTCAAAAGTGAGAGCAGCTTTTCTGCAAATAGAATACGTAACCCTTGATAATGTTGAAAACAATCAACAGCTTTGCTTCCCACATCTAACACTTGAAGATTTGTATAGTATAAGTCTAGGACCTTATCAAATTCAAAACGCAATTTCCTACTATGCAGAACACCAGAATGAAGGAATATTTCTGGTTTCGAAGTTTCAACCAGATGCAAGGCACACAACAGCTGCTATTAGATACACCGATTTTAACATAACAATCCAAGATCCTATCTTAATAAAAGCCTACATGAAATCGCGATACCGAGGTGGAAAGCACCACCACATCTTTGTTCTTTTTGACAAAGCCTTAACAGGTCGAAATTCAATAAAAGAATATTTTTGTACCTGTGAGAGTGGTGCTAGAACAGTAGGATGCTGTAGTCACATCATGACTATTATTTGGTATCTTGGATATGGACAATACCATGAAATAAGTACGCCTAATCCTGGTATCTGCGACGTCTCTATTACTATACCTAAAGAAAAGCAACCAATACAAACAGAAAACTAAAGACTACTGTATAAGATCTTCTTTAGTGGTTGGATTCTAACATTTTGCCTTTATTGACTGGATAATTTCATCTTGCCTTTATTGGTTGGATTCTTACATCTTGCCTTTATCGGCTGGATAATTTCATCTTGCCTTTATTGGTTGGGATAATTTCATCTTACTTTTATTGGTTGGATAACAACATCTTGCCTTTATCGTTTGGATAACGACATCTCGCCTTTATTGGTTGGATAACGACATCTGGCCTTTATTGGTTGAATTATTACATTTTGTTTTTATTCTTTGGATTATTACTTCTTGATTTTATTGGCTAGATAACTACACCTTGCCTTTATTGGTTAAATCATTTCATCTCGTTTTTATTGGTTGGATAACTACATCTTGCCTTTATGGGTAACGACATCCTGCCTTTATGGATAACGACATCTCACCTTTATTGGTTGGATTATTACATTTTGTTTTTTTTTCTTTGGATTATTACTTCTTGTCTTAATTATCAGGCTATTGACGTCTTGGCTTTATTGGTTGGATAATTGCCTCTTTTCTTTATTGGTTGGACAACTACATCTCGCCTTTAATGGTTGGATTATTACATTTAGTTTTTGTTGGTTGAATTATTACATGTCACCCTTGTTGGTTGGATTATTACATCTCGACTTTTTCTTTAATGGATTATTTATTACTTTTTGCCTGTATTGGATGTTTTGGATCCGTCATTTGTAATTTATTAAAATTGACTTCAAATTCGTAATCAGCGACCCCAAAAACCCCCGAGTAACAAGTTTCAAGTAGATCCAATGAATTTTAAAAAAATTGTCCGCCATATTGGATCCGCCATTTTGAATTTTGTAAATCTGAATTCATATTTATAATCAGCAGCAAAAAATCTTAAAATATCAATTTATGTTGAGTTTGTTTTAGACGTTATTGTTCGAATTCAAATGTTGAATTGATATATTTTGTTATTGGACATGGTCAACTTTAACCCCCTCTATTTCCTGAACGGGCTGTATGCTCATCTTGAAATTTTGCAGGAGTTATTGGGTCATTATATGTAACTATTTGGCATAATAAAAGTTTCAAAAATCGAGGTACCGAAAACGGGCATTTTTTGCATGGAGCTTGCGGAGGCTCTTTCAAGATTACATGAATTGTTTACCCGTAGTCTCCTTAATATTTACATGGCGATTTTTCCATATAGACAATGTAAACTAAGTAAACTATTGTACATTTTATTATGAATATGTACAATATAAAAAAATTTAAATATAAAACAGTTAACATGCTTACATACATCTAAAGGTGCGGTCTGTTCAGCACTGCAAAGTGTTACGGAATGCTTCAGAATGACGGATAGACCAATCATATTGCTTCTTTGACGCTTTGAAACATTTTGCAATGTCGAACAGACCCTGTCCTAATTTTAAACGGCAAAATGAAGTGTTGGTTAGGTTATGACTGCAAAATGCACAATGAGCAAAATACTTATTATCTTTTTTAATGAGAATAAAATCGAGTTCACTAAATCCTTTGTTTACTTTTCGTGGCATTGTGGACTGTTACTGTTAAATTTCAAGTTCATAAATCTGCAAATATTAAGGAGATGATAGCGAGACGGCCGAACTCCGATGGGAAAGCGCCCTCATCTAGATGGAACTAAAAATGTTGGTAATTTACCGGAGTTCTTAAATCCGTCGATTTTCTACATTATCGATAAACTCTAAGCTGCGCTTTCGCATACGAGGAAAAAGCCCATGTACGTGTGCACTCGGCGTTCGGCTAGCCTCGGATAGTAGAAGAGCGCAGATATATCTTCCATCTCCTTCTCTTTCTCTCGCTATAGCTGACGCGCTCGGAAAGAAAAAAGTCGTATACGTGTGCGCTTGGCTAGCTAGAAGAGCGCAGATATATCTTCCGTCTTTTTCTCTCTCTTTCTCTCTCTCTCGCTACACGCTCGGCGATCGAGAACTATATTTCTTACAAGGAGATGGTCAAGCTTCCCATCTGAGATTTAACTAAATTTCAGTATGTTGTTACATACTGATACCTCTCTCACTAATATAATATATGGTATAATAACTCGTACCATTATTTTACAAGAAATAATTGTAAAGTTAGTCATGTACGTAATCTACCGATTCAATAAACCCACTTTTCAAGCAATGAGTGTGGTCGTATTAGTAAGTCGAGCGGCTAGAACGTTGGAGATAATGAATTCGAAACAATCCTTTTTTTTTCTATTTCTTAAAAAAAATTTTTTTTAATGTGTCTAAATAATTTATTATGCAATATATTCAACCTATATTAATCGTTAAAAAATATTATATTTATATAATAAAATTATATATAATTATAATATTTTATATTTTATTTTATAATGTTTTATTTTTTTAATATTACATTTATATAATATTTTTTTGGGATTAATATAGGTTTAATATATTGCATAATAAATTATTTAGACACATTAAAAAAAAATTTAAAAAGAAATAGAAAAAAAGAATTGTTTCGAACTCGAGATCTCCAGCGTTCTAGCCGCTCGACTTACTAACACGACCACGCTCATTGCTTGAAAAGTAGGTTTATCGAATCGGTAGATTACGTACATGACTAACTTTACAATTATTTCTTGTAAAATAATGGTACGAGTTATTGTACCATATATTATATTAGTGGGAGAGGTATCAGTATGTAACAACATACTGAAATTTAGCTAAATCTCAGGTAGGAAGCTTGACCATTTCCTTGTAAGAAATATAGTTCTCGAATCTCGATCGCCAAGCGTGTCAGCCGTAGCGAGAGAGAGAGAGAGAGAAGGAGACGGAAGATATGTCTGCGCTCTTCTAGCTAGCCAAGCGCACACGTATACGGCTTTTTCCTTTCCGAGCGCGTCAGCTATAGCGAGAGAAAGAGAAGGAGACGGAAGATATGTCTGCGCTCTTCTAGCTAGCCCAGCGCACACGTACACGGCTTTTTCCTCGTGTGCGCGCTACATCACGCACACGAGGAAAAGCCGCGTATGTGTGCGCTCGGCGCTCGGCCAGCTAGAAGAACGCAACATATCTTTGCATTATAAATTTGTATACATACATACATACATACATACATACATATATACATATATATATATATACAATATATATAACATATTTTTATATATATTGTTGCACGCTCGCTCACTAACTGCGCGCTCGCACACCACAGTCTCTCACGCACTCACGACTCGCGGCACTTTCGCGGAAAGAAGCAACACGTAATTAATACAAACGAACGATTTATTGACAGAACGGAAAATACAAGTGTCCATTAAATCCGACTTCACTATAAACAACTCTCCGCATCAACAAGCGTCGCCAGGGAACGAGACTCAATCTCCGGTACGCATCTTCATTGCGTACCGGGTGACCAGGCGCGGGCGCAACAATATATACAGGGTGACCCATTTTAACTTCCCCACCGGATTATCTTGAAAGGAATGCACTTTCTGAAAAAAAGTTTCAGATATAAGTTTTAGTATTTTTCCCTGGCTATTGAATGGCGATATTGAATTTGACCTCGATTGTGAATGTGAAGATCATTTAAAGGTCAAGTTAATTTTTTTAAATGGGAACCACTATTTTTTATTACATATTCTTGTAGCTGACTTCAAGAGCTTTCCAAAACACTATAATAAAGTATTTTTTTATTAAGTATTTTCCGAGTTATAAAGCTTGAAATAATTTCATAATTTTACTTAAACTGTAAAATATCTCGTAAAATATTTACTTTTCGATGACCTTATCTCAATACTTTTATGCACAGAATAATGAGAGGAACCAATTGGTGTCAAGAAAACACATAGTTGTTTTTAAGAAAAAATATGCAATTTGTAACTAACAATTACATATTTTTTCTTAAAAACAACTATGTGTTTTCTTTACACCAATTGATTCCTCTCATTATTCTGTGCATAAAAGTATTGAGATAAGGTCATCGAAAAGTAAATATTTTACAGTTTATGTAAAATTAAGAAATTATTTCAAGCTTTATAACTCGAAAAATACTTACTAAAAAAATACTTTATTATAGTGTTTTGGAAAGCTCTTGAAGTCAGCTACAAGAATATGTAATAAAAAATAGTGGTTCCCATTTTAAAAAATTAACTTGACCTTTAAATGACCTTCACATTCACAATCGAGGTCAAATTCAATATCGCCATTCAATAGCCAGGGAAAAATACTAAAACTTATATCTGAAACTTTTTTTCAGAAAGTGCATTCCTTTCAAGATAATCCGGTGGGGAAGTTAAAATGGGTCACCCTGTATATATATATATATATATATATATATATATATATATATATATATATATATATATTGGCTTAAAAATAATTTCATTGGATTAATAAGATATTTGCGATTAAAATCACACTAATAAGCACGATCCAGTGAGAAGAGATCTATCGAGTCGACATCGAATTGACGTCGAATTGATGTAAATTGCATCGATCGATATTAGTTTGATATCGATTTGATGGTCATTTCTCACTGGGGATATAAATTGGATAATTTTTAACTAGATTACCATACATATTTAATTAAAAAAAGTAATCTGATTTATGTCATGTTTGGTGTCATTTTAATCGTGAAAATGTCATTAATCCATTAAAATTATTTTCAAATCAATAAAATGCGAAATAAATGTTCTAGGTTTCATTTTATTCAATGTTTACTTTTCATAGATAAGTGAGCTCTTTAAAATCTTCGATGCTGGAGCTTGAGGAAAGTGAGAGAGAAAACGAGTGAGGAGCAAGCGAGATGGCCAACATCAAAGAGACTTCCGAAGTCTCGACGCGAGCCTATCTTAATCTCCAACCTTTCGTATCATATTTCATTTTACCATAGAAAATAAAACTTTTACATTCGCATTTTATCAGTTCAAAAATAATTTTAATGGATTAATGAGACTTGCGATTAAAATGACACCAAACACGGTATAGATTGGGTAATTTTTAATTAGATTATAATCAAGATGTTAATTACTTATCTAATTAAAAATTATCCGATCTATAACGTGTTTGGTGTCATTTTAATCGCAAAAGTCTCATTAATCCATTAAAATTATTTTTGAACTGATAAAATGCGAAATGTAAAAATTTTATTTTCTATGGTAAAATGAAATATGATACGAAAGATTGGAGATTAAGATAGGCTCGCGTCGAGACTTCGGAACTCTCTTTGATGTTGGCCATCTCGCTTGCTCCTCACTCGTTTTCTCTCTCGCTTTCCTCAAGCTCCAGCATCGAAGGATTTTAAAGAGCTCACTTATCTATGAAAAGTAAACATCGAATAAAATGAAACCTAGAACATTTATTTCGCATTTTATTGATTTGAAAATAATTTTAATGGATTAATGACATTTTCACGATTAAAATGACACCAAACATGACATAAATCGGATTACTTTTAATTAAATATGTATGGTTAATCTAGTTAAAAATTATCCAATTTATATCCCCAGTGAGAAATGACCATCAAATCGATATCAAACTAATATCGATCGATGCAATTTACATCAATTCGACGTCAATTCGATGTCGACTCGATAGATCTCTTCTCACTGGATCGTGCTTATTAGTGTGATTTTAATCGCAAATATCTTATTAATCCAATGAAATTATTTTTAAGCCAATATATATATATATGTACGTATATATGTATGTATATATATATATATATATATATACAGGGTGGGGAAAATGTACCGGGACACCTAAATAACTTCTGAACGGTTTGAGATATCGGATTGAAATTTACGGGGTTACAATAGTATCACACAATCTACCACATAACACCAAAAACGCTCATTTTAACACCCCCGGGGGGTGGGGGGAAGGGAGGCGAAAAAATCTTAAATGGAATATGGGATCGAGTGAGGGTTTGTTCGAAAGAGCTTTTCGAGACAAGAACAACGCGATGTCGCCGAGGTCTCTACGATTTTTTTTCGCAGAGTTATGATCATTTAAACATTGAGATTTCGCAGTAGCGGAGGGTGTGTGTGCGTGTGTGCAAATGTGTTTCACAGAAGAGACAGGGACCCCGTGGTTCGTCAATTCCACAGTAGTTAACGACTCCAAACCCCCTCTGCTGTGTGTGTGTGTGTGTGTACGTGCGTGTGTATGTGCGTGCGTGCGTGTGCAAGAGTGTGGGTGTGTGTGTGTGTGTGTGTGTGTGTGTGTGTGTGCAATTGTGTGTGTGTGTGTGTGTGTGTGTGTGTGTGCGTGTACGTGTGTGCGTATGTGCGTGCGTGCGTGTGCAAGACCGGGTGTGTGTGTATAATCAACTAAGGCAATTGTAGGGAGGTTTATATCAATTGTTCAAAATGTGCACCGTCAACTGTTTGACAACAAGCTATCCGATGATAAAAAGATAAAACGGCATTTTGAATGTAATTATGAGGGATAAGAGCAGCTTCCTGAAGAATCCGATTTCGTAATTCATCCAGATTTTGTGGTTTTGTTTTGTAAACTCTTTCTTTTAAGTAACCCCACAGAAAGTAGTCGAGAGGTGTTAGGTCAGGCGATCTAGGAGGCCATTCGATAGCTCCTCTCCTACCTATCCATCGCTCAGGAAACATTGTGCTAAGATAATGACGGACGTTCCTTCCGTAATGCGGTGCAGCACCATCTTGTTGAAACCATGTGTTTCCTCAAAATTGTCCCCCACAATTGCCTGTATTGCTGGAACTATTTCATGTCTTAGCATATCCTCGTACTTCGCAGTTGTTAAATTTCCATCGATGAAAAATGGACCAATGACGGCATTATTGAGAATACCTGCCCACACATTTAATTTTTGCGGATACTGCGTGCGTGTTTCTTCAATCCAGTGAGGATTTGCGTCAGACCAGAATCTACAATTGTGCCGATTAACGTTGCCATTTATCTGAAATGTTGCTTCATCTGAGAAAACTATGTTTGATAGAAAGTTAGGATCCTTGTCTATTCTTTCCATCATCAACTCATAAAATTCAATGCGTCTATCAAAATCATCCTCATTTAGCTCTTGCACAAGATGGGCTTTATAGGGATGAAATTTATTATTTTTTAATATTTTAAGAACAGACTTTTTATCAATGTCATGTTGCAAAGCAACTTTATGACTTGAATCATGCGGATTTTTGATGAAAGATTGTAGAACATCCAATGATTTTTCTGGATTTGTTGCTGACTTTGGCCTACTTACCCTTACGGAAAAAACACTCAAAAAGACACTCAAAGTAACACTCAATTTGAGTATTATTTCGGACACTCAACTTGAGAGTGATACTCAACTTGAGTGTCAATTTGAGTGTTAGGACCTATCCAGACAAACTTGCATAGTCGCATAAACGTATGCATAAAGAAATTGATTGGTTCATTTCCTTATGCATTTGTTTGTGGACCAATTAATTTCTTTAAACATACGTTTATGCGATTATGCAAGTTTGTCTGGATAGGCCCTTACTCTCAACTTGAATCAACTTTATGACACGTGAAAGAGTTTTAGTCATAATCGTATAAAGACTGTAAGCAAATCAAACGATTAAAAAAAATGTAATTAAAAATGTAATTCAAACTTATGATATATAATAATGAATATTAGTAAATATTACAACAATACATAACAGTATTGTGATAAATACATGAATGAAACGTATAATATTCTGATATGAATTGTAGTATATGCAGAAAGCAGTGTTATTATAAGAACGCAATACGGCATATAACGTACAAAATATATTATTTGTTATATAAACAATGAGTAGCATGTAAGAACTTATCTTATGATGTAATAACTTATCTTATGAACTCATCTAGGAAGGACACAGATATAGAATGCTCGTATAGCTCGAGAGATGACTTATTGTGTGCTTGTGAGATCCAATGAATGTAAAATGGCCTTTCTTTCACTTAGCGAGGATGCGCATCCATGTATATGTGAGACACTGATCTCTATGTGCTTATGAGACACCGATATATATGTGCTTGTGAAGCACTATCACTTGTATGCTTGTGAAGCACCAATACTTATGTGCTTGTGAGGCACCAATACTTGTGTGCTTGTGAGGCACCAATTACTTAAATGCTTGTGAGACACTAATACTTAAGTGCTTGTGAGACACTAACAATTATGTGCTTATTGCACAATTACAAATCACTCAACTTCTTTATACAACTTGAAAAGAAGGATTCCTTTACTTAAGGATTAACACGCGAGACGTCTCGTGGTCGAACAGATACTGAATGTGTCGCTAACTGCTCAGACAACTGAAAATCGTTGATCACACTCAAACTTGAGTTTAACCACTCAATCATTGGGTGTACATACTTAACCTTTAAAGCATACACTCAATTTTGAGTATAAATACTCAATATTTGAGTGTCCACACTCAATGTTCGAGTGTAAATTCTCAAGCTTCAGTGCAAACGCTCAAAATTTGAGTATAACACCCAAATATGAGAGTAAACTCCCAAAATTAAGTGTTAACACTTAAATTTGAGTGTAAACACTCAATATTTCAGTGTTTTTTCCGTAAGGGTAATACTGGGCGATTTTTAACACTTCCAATTTCGTTGAAACGCCTTATCGTTCTCTCGACTGTAGATCTTGAAATGGCAGTACCTTCATTGCGAAAAGTTTCATTGAAAAGCTGTCTCATGTCATTGTACGATCTCAATCGATCGCCCCAGCCTCTCATCATCAAAAGAAATATGCGTTCTCGTTCAGAAAGACGTAACATCGTTGACTGAAGAGATAAAAACTAAATAAACTAATACTTGGATACTCAAGTGTTAAAAGTTATTAAAAATACAGCGAAGAGTAAAAATCACGGATTGTGATACAGTAAACTGTAATGAATGTTCAAAAATTAACTCGGGAAGCGAAAATCGAACAGAACTTGGGTACGATCTAAGATTGAAATCAATTTCAACCATGTTCGTGATCCAAACTTCGAGGAAGAACCTGGAAACGAAAAACTGAGCACCACGTGCGCTGACAATAAACGGCAGTGCTACGGTTTTGGGAATAATTCATGTTTTGATTTATCGATCGACCGATTAAGCGAGCACGGATCGTCCCAGAAGGTGGATGTCCTTCCTTGAATTACGCGAACCGTGACAAGTACTCTCGGTACGCATTGCAAGTACGAAACAGTTTGACGCACGCACATACGCACACACACCCTCCGCTACTGCGAAATCTCAATGTTTAAATGATCATAACTCTGCGAAAAAAAATCGTAGAGACCTCGGCGACATCGCGTTGTTCTTGTCTCGAAAAGCTCTTTCAAACAAACCCTCACTCGATCCCATATTCCATTTAAGATTTTTTCGCCTCCCTTCCCCCCCACCTCCCGGGGGTGTTAAAATGAGCGTTTTTGGTGTTATGTGGTAGATTGTGTGATACTATTGTAACCCCGTAAATTTCAATCCGATATCTCAAACCGTTCAGAAGTTATTTAGGTGTCCCGGTACTTTTTCCCCACCCTGTATATATATATATATATATATATATATATATCAGACTATATATATATATATATACAAGTATGTATGTATGTATGTATGTATACAAATTTATAATGCAAAGATATGTTTGAGTTCTTCTAGCTGACCGAGCGCCGAGCGCACACGTACGTGGCTTTTCCTCGTGTGCGTGATGTAGCGCGCACACGAGGAAAAAGCCGTGTACGTGTGCGCTGGGCTAGCTAGAAGAGCGCGGACATATACGTATATCTTCCGTCTCCGTCTCTCCCTCTCGCTATAGCTGACACGCTTGGCGATCGAGATTCGAGAATTATATATCTTACAAGGAAATTCTTTTTCAACGTGTCTTATAATATTTTTTATGATATTAATATAGGTTTAATTTTAATATATTAATTAAAAAAGTAAATATATTAGTATATTAGTAGGAAGAGTATAAAAACATATATGATATTCAACTAAATTCCAGGTGGGAAGCTTGACTGTCTCCTTGTAAGATATATAATTCTCGAATCTCGATCGCCAAGCGTGTCAGCTATAGCGAGAGAGAGAAAGAAGGAGACGAAAGATATGTCTGCGTTCTTCCAGCTAGCCGAAGCTAGCCAAACGCCGAGCGCACACGTACATGGGCTTTTTCCTCGTGTGCGTGATGTGCGATTTTCGCTCCTGATTGCAACACCCTCTACTACAATATCTATGAACTAAATTTGTACCTTTTTTCACTCTGTTTTACCGATATTTTGGACGCACAGGGACTAAAATTTTCTAACACATGGCATTTATTAATTAGACCACTGGGCTTAGTTTATACAATTTTACAATGTTCTACAATGCGCTTGGGTATTGTTTTATGCATAAAAGCTACATAACTTTTATACGAAGCGAATATTTTCACGAGTTGACAGGTCGAGACGCCATGTTAATTTAGAAAGTCGGTAAATGGATATGTGAATTTATACTTTTTATAACTTTTTTCTTTTTCAATGTATTGTTGCGCTCGCGCACGCTTCACGCACACTCGCGCACTCACTCCGCGGCACTCTCGCGGAAAGAACCAACTCAGGACTAAGAATAGCAAAGGGATTTATTATAACTCCGTAAAATACAATCGTAGCAGAATGACAGCTCGTTCTCCTAGACAACAACAACCAGGCAACGCGTAAACAGGCGTCGCCAGGGGGAAGAGATTCATTCCTCGGTACGCAACTTCATTGCGTACCGGGTGACGGACGCGGGCGCAACACTGCCCCCCTTCTTCCAGATTGTCGTCCCGACAATCCAAGAGGGGCAGAAGAAGATCCTCTTCTCCCATCCGGCTCCAGGGCGGTGCTACCATCCTACACGGACTCCGGGTAGTCCCCCAACCGACTTCCAGGAAAACACGGCCTAGCTTCTCCCAACCGGCTCCAGGGAGGCTCAACCCTCCTCTCGGGTATCGAGTTGGCCCCCAACCGGTTCCAGGGAGAGACCGCGGGGCCCTCTTCAGCCTCGCCCTTGACACTCTTGAGGCTTGAATCTTCCCCGACTCCTCCGGACGCCGTCCTTGGTTCTTGTCCTGATGTCGAATCTTGAATCTTGATGTTCTTCAGACAAGGGGGGTGAAAACGCCCTGTGGCACCATCGTCCCGCAGGACTCCCCAAGTCCCTGCCTCGGCATTCGCCCTAAGGCCCACGGGAAAACCACAGGACAAAAACCGTGGGCGAGGCAGTCTTCTTGACAAACAGAGAACTCATCCCAGGAAAAGAAAGCCCCAGGCTCCGGGGGCGTCCGCTCGGCTCCGCCGGTCATCCTCCAGCCCCGAGCCACGCGCCACTCTTTTCCTAAGGAAAACGCAACACGCAGTAACTCGTAACAAAAAAAAACTTAACTCTAAAAAAAAACAAACGGTAGATTCCCTACGGGTTCCGACTCCCCCTCCTAAACTCCTCAAAACCGCCTTTCCAAGAAGGGCGCTAATCTATCCGCATGCACCACCCTCCGCCGCCGTCCAGGAGATTTCTTGATGCAGAAAACAACCTCGCTGAGCCTCTTCACCACTGTGAAAGGTCCCTCCCAACTACATTGCAGCTTAGGTGCCCTTCCACTCCTCCTGCGTGGAATATAGAGCCAGACTTTCTTGGGAATCAGGTCTGCTCGAGTCAAGTCGTGGTACGATTGGAAAGCCAGGCGGGTCCTTTTTCGGGAAGGACAGAAAGTCTGGCTCTATAATCCACGCAGGAGGAGCGGAAGGGCACCTAAGCTGCAATGTAGTTGGGAGGGACCTTTCACAGTGGTGAAGAGGCTCAGCGAGGTTGTTTTCTGCATCCAGAAATCTCCTGGACGGAGGCGGAGGGTGGTACATGCGGATAGATTAGCGCCCTTCTTGGAAAGGCGGTTTTGAGGAGTTTAGGAGGGGGAGTCGGAACCCGTAGGGAATCTACCGTTTGTTTTTTTTTAGAGTTAAGTTTTTTTTTGTTACGAGTTACTGCGTGTTGCGTTTTCCTTAGGAAAAGAGTGGCGCGTGGCTCGGGGCTGGAGGATGACCGGCGGAGCCGAGCGGACGCCCCCGGAGCCTGGGGCTTTCTTTTCCTGGGATGAGTTCTCTGTTTGTCAAGAAGACTGCCTCGCCCACGGTTTTTGTCCTGTGGTTTTCCCGTGGGCCTTAGGGCGAATGCCGAGGCAGGGACTTGGGGAGTCCTGCGGGACGATGGTGCCACAGGGCGTTTTCACCCCCCTTGTCTGAAGAACATCAAGATTCAAGATTCGACATCAGGACAAGAACCAAGGACGGCGTCCGGAGGAGTCGGGGAAGATTCAAGCCTCAAGAGTGTCAAGGGCGAGGCTGAAGAGGGCCCCGCGGTCTCTCCCTGGAACCGGTTGGGGGCCAACTCGATACCCGAGAGGAGGGTTGAGCCTCCCTGGAGCCGGTTGGGAGAAGCTAGGCCGTGTTTTCCTGGAAGTCGGTTGGGGGACTACCCGGAGTCCGTGTAGGATGGTAGCACCGCCCTGGAGCCGGATGGGAGAAGAGGATCTTCTTCTGCCCCTCTTGGATTGTCGGGACGACAATCTGAAAGAAGGGGGGCAGTGTTGCACCCGCGTCCGTCACCCGGTACGCAATGAAGTTGCGTACCGAGGAATGAATCTCTTCCCCCTGGCGACGCCTGTTTACGCGTTGCCTGGTTGTTGTTGTCTAGGAGAACGAGCTGTCATTCTGCTACGATTGTATTTTACGGAGTTATAATAAATCCCTTTGCTATTCTTAGTCCTGAGTTGGTTCTTTCCGCGAGAGTGCCACGGAGTGAGTGCGCGAGTGTGCGTGAAGCGTGCGCGAGCGCAACAGTATATAAGAGGCAAGCGCACTTTGTTTAGGTGTATACTTTAATCCTAGAAAAGGATTTTTAATTCTATACAGCCAATATAAAATGCCGTGTGTTAGAAAATTTTGGTAATTTTGTTGGTAAAACAGACAACGCTAGCATCCCCTAAACATAATAAACTTAAACATGGTTGCCGATTAAGATTTCGCACGACAGTCATAGATTACACAGCTCCACAAAAAAAAAAATTTTACCCATGAACCGAGACCACTCTTACTATATGTAATCGACCCCGCTGAAACCGAATCCGAGGTCAAAATAACCCTATCACGTCAGGTTTTCTTTCTAACCTCAAAAAATAACCCAAAAATGGAAAAAATCAACAAACTTGGCTTATAAACTAAAACAAACCTCATAACCCAATAACACTACGACAGCATAATCCAAATTATCTGAAAACTCCTTAACTACATAACCGTAAAACCTCATAAACGATAACCCCATAACCCCATAGCCCCATAACTTCATTACTTACAACACCATATAGCCCCATTACCTAAATATCAGGAAAAAAAGCATTCATTCGTATTTAAACTTTGGGATGCAGATTTTCGGTTCTGATGTATTTCTTGAACCCATAAGCTTTCATGACCCCATAACCCCATAACCTCATTACTTACAACCATATAGCTCCATTACCTAAATATCGAGAAAAAAAGCATTTATTCGTATGTAAACTCTGGAATGCAGATTTTTGAAGTCGTGTTTTTCTTTAATATGTAAGTATGTAAGCCTGAGGATGCAGATGTTTAGATCCAGGCATACTTCAACTTATAATGTGTAACTCCATAGTACTAAACCCTGCAAGCTCCGAATCTCAAATCATTGTTGCAAAATATGACTCATGCCTTGTAAATTATAGCGATGTATTCTGATTACATTGCAATAACCTACATTCAGCAGATCCCAGGAACAACGACGTGGACGTAGTAGGTTTTTGTTCCCTTCGGGGTGCTTGATTAACGTGAGTCCTCTTGCCTCTCACGATTTGGGGTGCTTGATCAACGTGAGTCTCCTTGCCTCTCACATATCACCAAAAATATAGAATGTATACCTTATTCATCATCTTTCGTCCGTTTATGGTAACGTACTTGTTTGCTTTCAAAAGATCTACGTAGTGATTTTCGCTTCTGTTTTCCGTTGTTATTTACCGTATCTCTTTTCAAGCTCCAGCAAAAGTCAGCCATCATATTGACACCCCACGTTCCCTGGTAACGTTTTTCCATATCTTTTAGGTCTTGATGACATCTTTCCCCTTGCTCCTCACTGAAGTCTCCGAGTTTATCTGGAAAGTAATCAATATGAGAATCTAGAAAATGAAGTTTAATGCTCATATTGCATCCTAAATTTTGATAGTTACGAATCATACTACTTACCATTTCTTTATAATTTAAACTTCTATCATTTCCTAGAAAATTTTGTGAGACTTCACAAAAGCTAATCCATGCTGCTTTTTCTGTATTCGTCATCTGCGTCGTAAAATCAGAATCTTTGAATAATTTCCGAATTTGAGGACCGTCAAAGATTCCTGCCTCCAACTATAATATAAAAATTTTATAATATAAAAGAAAGAAATGGACAGAACGAACTTCTTTACTGCCAGGATCTGCAAACATCATTAAACCACCACTTATCAAAGACTCAAAAATTTTGATCCCTCCACTCCACATTAAACTTGGCTTAATGAAACAATTTGTAAGGGGTCTGGACAAAGATGGCAATTGTTTCAAATATATAGCAAAGAAAATACCCAAACTCAGTGATGCTAAGTTGGAGGCAGGAATCTTTGACGGTCCTCAAATTCGGAAATTATTCAAAGATTCTGATTTTACGACGCAGATGACGAATACAGAAAAAGCAGCATGGATTAGCTTTTGTGAAGTCTCACAAAATTTTCTAGGAAATGATAGAAGTTTAAATTATAAAGAAATGGTAAGTAGTATGATTCGTAACTATCAAAATTTAGGATGCAATATGAGCATTAAACTTCATTTTCTAGATTCTCATATTGATTACTTTCCAGATAAACTCGGAGACTTCAGTGAGGAGCAAGGGGAAAGATGTCATCAAGACCTAAAAGATATGGAAAAACGTTACCAGGGAACGTGGGGTGTCAATATGATGGCTGACTTTTGCTGGAGCTTGAAAAGAGATACGGTAAATAACAACGGAAAACAGAAGCGAAAATCACTACGTAGATCTTTTGAAAGCAAACAAGTACGTTACCATAAACGGACGAAAGATGATGAATAAGGTATACATTCTATATTTTTGGTGATATGTGAGAGGCAAGGAGACTCACGTTGATCAAGCACCCCAAATCGTGAGAGGCAAGAGGACTCACGTTAATCAAGCACCCCGAAGGGAACAAAAACCTACTACGTCCACGTCGTTGTTCCTGGGATCTGCTGAATGTAGGTTATTGCAGTGTAATCAGAATACATCGCTATAATTTACAAGGCATGAGTCATATTTTGCAACAATGATTTGAGATTCGGAGCTTGCAGGGTTTAGTACTATGGAGTTACACATTATAAGTTGAAGTATGCCTGGATCTAAACATCTGCATCCTCAGGCTTACATACTTACATATTAAAGAAAAACACGACTTCAAAAATCTGCATTCCAGAGTTTACATACGAATAAATGCTTTTTTTCTCGATATTTAGGTAATGGAGCTATATGGTTGTAAGTAATGAGGTTATGGGGTTATGGGGTCATGAAAGCTTATGGGTTCAAGAAATACATCAGAACCGAAAATCTGCATCCCAAAGTTTAAATACGAATGAATGCTTTTTTTCCTGATATTTAGGTAATGGGGCTATATGGTGTTGTAAGTAATGAAGTTATGGGGCTATGGGGTTATGGGGTTATCGTTTATGAGGTTTTACGGTTATGTAGTTAAGGAGTTTTCAGATAATTTGGATTATGCTGTCGTAGTGTTATTGGGTTATGAGGTTTGTTTTAGTTTATAAGCCAAGTTTGTTGATTTTTTCCATTTTTGGGTTATTTTTTGAGGTTAGAAAGAAAACCTGACGTGATAGGGTTATTTTGACCTCGGATTCGGTTTCAGCGGGGTCGATTACATATAGTAAGAGTGGTCTCGGTTCATGGGTAAAATTTTTTTTTTTTTTGTGGAGCTGTGTTATTGTCTACATTATAGACTTATTGTCTACATAGATGTCTTATAAATATCTTATACATATTTCACGTTGTCTACACGTAGACGTAGACCAGTGCTCAGAATTATTTCAGCATTTCAGCCGATTCTCGTATGTCGACGCCTTCTTGCCTCTCCTCACCCTTCGCTGCCGCTAGGGCCAGCGCCGCCGAGCCTCAGGAGCGGTACTATCCAATTTATGAGTTCTTTCTCCCTCGATTATTAAAATTTCAGAATTTTTTTTTTTTTATTATTGAAATGTTCAATAGATTTTCACATCACCCGTGGGGTACTATTGCTAATGCGTTTTTTTTAGAGTGGTTTCCCCAGTAGGCCTATTCCACTGTAGAAGAAAAAAATTTTTTTTATTAAAAAAATGAGAGATAAAAAGCATGAAAAGGATTATTCTAAACTAGATTTTCTTGGCCTTTTAGAATGAACAAGTAATGAATACTACGTATTGCATAGTACCCCACGGGTGATGTGAAAATCTATTGAAAATCTATTGAATATTTCAATAATTAAAAAAAAAAAAATTTTCTGAAATTTTAATAATCGAGGGAGAAAGAACTCATAAATTGGATAGTACCGCTCTTGAGGCTCGGCGGCCTTAGCGGCAGCGAAGCGCGCGGTGAGGAGAGGCAAGGAGGCGTCTACATACGAGAATCGGCTGAAATGCTGAAATAATTCCGAGCACTGACGTAGACTATCATAGTTTACGCATAGACGCACAACCCTGTTGTAAAGCTGCCATTTAAAAGTGTTTGAAAGAGTTCTGAAAGACAATAAGAGGAAGACATACAAAAAGAATTAATTAGGTTCCACACATGCCTGAAACAAAATTTTGCTAAAACCACTGTTAAAACCATATTGAAGTTAGAATGGGATTTTCATCCTGCCTTCTTTTCTTGCCTCCTATTCACAGATCTTCGAACTATCACTTGTTACGCTCGATGGAAGTCTGAATAGATAACATTTCAAAAACATTTTTCAATAAAAAAATTAGGAACATTGGAATTGATAACTAATTCCAAGGACCTGCATTTTTTCACTGTAATATTCAATTTTTGCTGAAGATGTGAGAAGAGATCAACGAAGCTGACGGCCATTGTTTTAATTAAGAAAAAAAATTCTAACAATATTATTTTAATAAATATCTTAAAGTACAAAATCTGTAGAACTTGTTTAATAACTTAATACGTATATTTTTTTTTGTTAATATTCTTATTGCAATTTTTTAAATTGTACTTCTTAAGTGAAAAATCTAATTTTTCTCACCTTAGGACACGTTACGACTATTTCACCGACAATTGGTTGCACGGGTTGGGCATTCAATCCTGCAATTTCCAAAGTGTTTGGCGGCAGTGGAATCGCAGGCTCAAATGCAGAATGACTGTTAATCAATACGATATTAATACTGTCCCTTTCTATTTCATGTAATGGTCTGATTGGGTGGCCTATGTATTTCTCGGTCATCCGTTGAACAATAGGCAAGAAGTAATAGTGTCGTACAAGATTGTCTACCATGTAATATAAAGTATTCCACGTTCTCTGCCACAAACCTTCAGGTTTCGCATTAGCTATATGCATGTAAGATCGAACAGTCGGATAACTTGGACCACCGATGTAATCATTGAGCCAAGGCGCAGAGCCAAATTGGACATAGCCTACTATAGGTGGCTTACCTTTAGCAACCTAAAAAATAATACTTCAGATTGTGGAAAAAGCTAAATATAGCTATTATTTTGTAATAAATAAACAAAATGAAATAAATTAAGTGCTATAGAAAATATCTTTTATTTTTATTAGCAAATAATGCAAAAATAATATATAATATTTGTTTAAAAATAAACTATTATATAAAACAAATTATTATTTTGTAGGGAGATATTGTCATTAGTTCCATGACTGTTATTTCCGTGTATATTGTTTTATGTTTGTTAAAGTGTGCTATGAAATTTTTCACATATTTTCTCACATTTCGTGCATTAAAGAAATCCAATCTCTCGCATTTCAATATCTTTTTAAATTGATTATATAAGAAGTGATTGGTGACTGATAATGTCACAAGACAAAGAATGTCTAGCAACTTTTGACGCAGCTTGTTTTAAAACACATCTTGATTTATGAGACAGCTTCGCTAAGTCGTTTGTAATTTAAAAATAGACTAAATAATTACAGTTCACTAATACCTAGATTGCTCTCATAAATATAGATTTACCTCCCATAATCCGTAGAAACATGGAGTTAAAGTGATGTCCTGCACTATGACATCAAACTCAACAGTTTTAATCATTTCCAAAAGTTCTTTTGCTGTATTAGTTTTCATTATTGTATCACATGCTTGAATGCCCCATTGATACATAAAATACGTCATATACATTATGCTGTACTGCTCCCATTCAGCTGGGTTGTAATCCTCGGATTCTTCATAAGTTTGCATCAGATCATCAAAAACCTGAAAGTAATATTCTTTGTTACATAGAAGAGACATATGAAACAATATAATTTAAAACATCTGAAAGCATATACATACTCGGCGCTGCTAAACAGAACAAACAGAGAAAGAGAGAGATTAAAGCAGTCACATATTTATTCGGTTTAACACCGCCAATTCTGTTTAGCATAAAATATTTATTAGTATTAAATTATTTGTATTAAAATATTTGGTGTAGGGGAGACCAGGGATGAAAGTAACGCGGGACAAATGTAACAAACACGATTACTAAAAAAACAAATATTTATATACGAATCTATCCATGAATATGCAACATCTTTTTTTGAACGTCCTTCTTACCTCAGTAGCTCAAAGCTTTGTCGTGAGAGGTTGTGTTTCTGTTGCATCGATGCCTAAAACACGGTCAAATATTTTGTGTTTTCTTAATTTCTCAATATTGCATTGAAAATTTAATTTACTCCTTTATGTATTGTTTATTATAAATGAGCACTATTCCTTTAAATAGTTTGATGCATATTTTGAGATTAGTTTATTTTATACCATTAAATATTTGATCAATTGTAGCAAAAATCTAAGATTTTTGCTACAATAATTGTTATTGGTGCTGATTTCTATATACAGGATGTCCCGAGAGCAGTCCGCAATATTTTAAATTAGATAGTACACATCAAAATAAGAAAAAAAGTTCCTCTTAACATGGGTCCTTAAATCGATCGTTTGAGAGTTAGGGGTTCCCAAAATTTTGTAGTAGTCAAAATGAAAAAATTTCTTATTTAGTCATGTTTTGATTATGAAATTGTACTCTACTTGTCTTTCACAATAAAATTTGTTCTCTTGACAAGTTGCCTATCATCAATATTTAAGGAACTAACGTAATCTTAATATCAGTCGCAAAATTTTTTATTCCAAATAATTTTCAAAATGTCCACCCTTATTATCATAGAGTCCGAGCTGGCCAAGTGATTTGCGGGCTGTTGAAGCCTAACCAGCGATCGTGATAAGTGTTGTCCAGAAAAAGAAAAAAACGAAAAAGAAAAAGAAAATAGAAAATAGAAAAAAAGAAAATAATAGAAAATTTTGCTTTCAATTTTTGGATTTCAGTTACTACAAAACTTTGAGAACCCCTAACTCCCAAACGGTCGATTTAAGGACCCATGTTAAGAGGAACTTTTTTTCTTATTTTGATGTGTACTATCTAAATTTAAAATATTGCGGACTGCTCTCGGGACACCCTATATATTTTTTTTTCTTTTTCTTATAAAAACGTTGTTATTATTATTTTAAAATGCCAAATATACGAAAAAGAAAAACAGATAGAGGCTTAGCAACGTCTGAAATATACGAATTAGTGGCTGAAAAATGTTATACAAGAAAAGCTTCTTTGTGAGATGCGGCTAAATCTTACAACTTATGCTATATTTACCTATATCAATATTAATTTCAAGATTTCAGAAATTTATTTTTAATTTTTTAGTTAGTAATTATTTACTTTTGGGGAGCCTGCTCTGATGGCTTTGACCTTGACATATGTTGTCAAGGACATGATCCTGAGTAACTTTTCCTTATAACTTAATCGACGCTCACCGCTTATTAAAAAGTTATAAACAAAAAAGTTTGTACAATTTTAGATCTTGTTTTGGGCCGTAGCAGGGGGTGAAATGGGGTGGATATTGGTTCGCATGGAAAGTCGCAAACCCACGTGGAACAGAACAATTATAGATCTCGTTTTGAACCAGAGCAAGGGGTGGAAGTGGGATGGATTTTGCTTGCCAGATATGCATAATTGCCGATAAATGTCAGGATTCTGATTCGGAACGTGAAACAATCTGTACATAATTAATGTAATAAAAAAAACAATAGATATACAAAAACATTTTATTTATTTATCAGTTGCAGATGTTGGACCGTTATCATTGAGTGGATATAATATTGCCATTATATCGAAAAATTTACATATACGGTCACAGTACTAATATTTACGTTTAAATATAAACTCAGCCAGTTCTATCCCATTTCACCCCGTGTTTCAGTCTATAACGAAGTCTATAATTGTTCTGTTCCACATGGGTGACTTTGCGACTTTCCAGGCGAAGCGAGTTTCACCCCATTTCCACCCCCTGCTACGCCCTAAAACGAGATCTATAATTGTTTTGTTTTACATGGGTTTGCGACTTTCCACGCGAAGCGTGAAAACATCCCATACATCCATTTCATGTACTATTTGTTTGCTCCACTTCACTCCAATATCTGTACTATTTTCACATGCATATTAATTGTTTATACCTTTCAATACTCAAATAACTGGTAACGCCACTTCCCTATAATCCTCCATCTTATTACCCTCCCCTTTTTTAGGGGAGACGTTAGCCGGAACGTTATATAAGGTATACGCAGAGGTCTTAGCGGAAAGATTAAGGGAAGAGGTGCAAGGAAAGAAGTTGATGCCGGAGAACCAGGCCGGGTTTAGGAGGGGTAGGGAGACCATGGACAACATTTACGTGATAAATTACTTAGTAAACAAGAATTTAAGTAGAAAGGGAGGAGGAGATTAATAGCGTTATTCATAGACCTGAAGGCAGCTTTTGACACGGTCAATAGATGGACATTGTTAGGGGCGATGAGAGAAAGAGGGGTAAGGGAGGGCTTAGTAAGAAGATGCGGGGATTTGTATAGGGAAACGAGGAATAGGGTGAGGACGGGGGGGGGGGATTGGGGAACAAATTCTGGACAGATAGAGGGGTGAGACAGGGGTGCCCTTTGAGCCCCTATCTGTTCAATCTGTTGACTGCAGATATGGAGGAGCATTTAGGGAGGAACGGGTGGGGTGGGGTGAAAGTGATGGGCAGAAGGATTTTTGTATTGGCGTACGCAGATGATGGTGTTGCTAGCGGAGGAGAGAAAGAGATGAGAAGGATAATGAGAGAGTTGGAAAAATATCTGGCGGGGAAGGATTTAGAAGTTAATGTTAACCCGGCGTGAGCTAGGTGGATAATTGCAACTTTGACTGCTAGGTAGGGTGTGACATACCGAACTTGTTTGGCCGATTTTTTCATACTAATTTTAAGAAATCTTACTTAAAAAATATTCCTTACGACATAATGGATCTCCCATCAAATAAAACGATAAATAAAATATTCAGAATTATAAGAAAATTATGTTTATTAGAATCTCAAGTAAGCAACAATTTTAAACGCTACAGAGATCAATCTTTTCAGGAACATCTGTTTCGACCTAAAATTAAATTAAGAAACAAAAAAATTATATCTTTCTTCTTTTTAACAGATAAACTAAAAAACAAATAATAATAAAATCTTCTCAGCTAATCTTCAGAAAGTTCTGCGTTTGTAATACACTCTTTGCACTGAAATATGGCATGTTCCATGCACAATGGTTTGTAGCATGTAGTACAGAAATATTTGGTTTTTCTATCCTTCTTCGAAGGATAATCTTGACATCTTCTGTAACCAGTAGGCTTCTTTTCGGAAGGTTCAGAAGACGATGGCTCTCCAAAATGGTCTGCGATTCTTTTCCTGGCGTCCCTGGGAATGCGAACGTTCTTTTGTCTTTCGCGCAAATAATCAGACATCAAATCCAATCCCAATTTACGAATAAAATCCCGTTGTTTAGTGTTGCTACTAACGTTTTCTCTATAGATGATAATGGCGTTGATAGCAGCCATGTTGAGAACACCGTAAAAGATAGTCATAGGCCAACGGTTTGAATTTCTAGACACATCATAAGTGGCACTCAATTCATCAGCCACATCAACCTCCTGCTTTGGTTAAGTTGTAAAATGTAATTATTTCAGGCTTCTTCTTTTCCCCAGTAGACACATCAATGCTTTGATCATAGTGCAGAGTAGACATGGCCAATACTACTTTATTTTTTTGGGGGGTATATGATACTAAGGTGACATTTTTTTGAAACCCAAACCGTAAATTAGATACCCGATTAGCTTTCTTGAAAATTTCGGGTACTTGAGTTTTATTTTTACGAACAGTACCTACAGATGTCTTGTGTTCATTCAATAAATGCATCATGAGTGGGTAACTGGTAAACCAGTTATCGAATATCAAATTTCTGTTCGTTCCAGATATAGGTGCAATAATACGCTCAACGACGTCAAATGCTTTGTTGCTGAGAGCAAATGGTCCAGATGGTTGCTTCCCTGCATAAACCTCTAACTTCAAAATATAAAATGTTTTGGAATCAACGAGCGCAATTATCTTGATCCTATATTTTGCAGGCTTACTAGGGATGTATATCCGAAAACTACATCTTCCGTGGAAGGCCAAAAGCATTTCATCTATTGTAAGATATTCATTTGGAATATACGCAGTTTCACAATTTTGAACGAACTCAGTGAACATCTCTCTTACAGCTGCTAAATTAATTATCAGTCTTTTTTCTTTCTGATCGCGTATTTTTATCATCAAATCTCAAACAGATTTGTAAAAAATAAAAACGATGCAGTGACATACTTGTTCTAAATATTTCTATTCCTGTTCCGTTTGTACGCCAAAGATCATTTAGATTTTGCCTTGCAGATCGACTGAGGCCAGCATATAAAGCAAACCAATGAAGGTTTTCAATTCATTCAGATTGATTTCTTTCATGTGATATGTATTAGTCAGAGATGATGTACCTTGTTTTAATCTTATTTCCGCATTTGTGTGAATCAAAATATTTTGTAACATACTATCTGAAATAAACAATTCCCAACATTCTAATTCTGATTTAGCGTCTTTAGCAATACCCGTGGGACCAGATCGACCTCTAATAATATTTTCAGCTCGGGTTCGAACACTCGTTCGAGGACATACTTTAGACCATTTGGTGCCATCTTTAGAAGTATAGAAAGATTGACGAATCTCTGCTGATGTTTGAGCCTGATTTGCACCTACTTCAATCGTACAATTTCTGTTCTCAATTTCATTATTAGACTGCTCTTGTTCGTATCACTCTCTTCACTTCGTTGTGAGACATTGTCCACTTCATTCTCGCTTGCAATATCCTCAGGTTCATCGTCCGAATACTCTTCCAACGTTTGAATACGTCTAACCTCTCTCTCATACGACATATTGAACTTTATTATGAAAATACTCGAAATAATAACTAAAACAACAAAAAAACATAAAATTTACATTGGCATAAAATATAGACGTCGATGGCTAGGTCGGGTGTGACATACCCCGACGCTCTTTATACGTGTGTATTTAACTCGAACGCCGGCGCAGCATTCAACTGTTGCGTTCCTACCCCTCCTCGCACTCTTATCCTCAGCTATTCAACGCAGCAAATAAAACAAACGACGGTAACTAAGTGAAAATCAAAATTCAAAATCGGTCGGGTGTGACATACCCGACCTAGCTCACGCTGGGTTAAGAAATCAAAGGTGTTGAGATTCAGAAAAGAGAGAGGTAGGAAGAGGAAAAAATTGGAATGGTGGAAGGGAGAGAGACTGAAGGAGGTAAAAGAGTTTAAATATTTGGAGTATGTCTTCCAGAGGAATGGGAGAAGAGAATCGCAGATAAAGGAGAGAGTGAAGAAGGGGGCAACAGTTATGAGCCAAGTGTGGTGAATTGGGAAGAAAAGATTTTGTGGCGATTGGAGTAGAAGACTGTGGCTATTCGACGCGTTGGTTTGGTCCGTGGTAGGGTGTGGGGTGGAGATCTGGGGATGGAGGGAATGGGATAACATAGATACGGGATAGGTATATAAGGTGGCTATTGGGGGTGGATTGGAGGACTCCGGGATATATAGTAAGGGAGGAAGTAGGGACCAGAGGGAAGGGCTTATTGAAGGTTAGAGCGGGGCAGACGGCCTGGAAATTTGAGGAGAGGTTAGAAAGAGGCGAGGGCAGCGAGTTGGCAAGGTTATGTTTGAAAGAGATCGGGGATAGGGAAGGGATTGGAGAGGGTTTATCAGGGTGAAAAAAGGACAGGATAAAATATTATGAAAAGAGGGGAGTAAAGATGACGGGGTTGAAGGAAAAGGGAGAGGCAGAATGGAGAGGGAGAATGGGGAGCTAGGTACTGATAAAGAGGGAGAAGAAGATGCAAAGAGAGGAGGTGGATGAGGATAGGGAAGTCGAGATACAATAAGTGGTACGGAAGGGTAGAAAAGGAGGGAGTGTCGGAGTATTTAAAGAAAGGATGGGGGGGGAAAGCAGATGCCAGAGGATGGCTAGGTTTAGGTTGGGGAACGAAATGAAGGAGGGAAGATATTGGGAAGGGGAGAGAGAGAGAATGTGTAGGGTTTTTGGATTGGTGGAGGAAGGATGGAGGCACGTGTGGGAAGATTGTAGGATATGGGGGGTGGAAGGAAAATGGGAGGATATGATAGAGGTGGTGCTAGGGAAAGAGGGGGAGGAAAAACGGTGGTTAAGGAAGCTAGAGGAATTTAGGAGGAGGAGAGGAATGAGTGAAGTGGGTAGGGAAGGGATGAACGGAAAGGGGAGTATAAATGGATTTGTGGATAAGATAAGTGAAATGTAGGAAGGTGAATGGAGAGAGTGGGAGAGCACTGGCTGGGTAGAGACGGTTGCCGGAAGAGGAGGTCCAGGTAGAGTAGAGACAGACGTGTGTGTTTGTATATAGGTTAGGTTCAAGATTGGCTGGATAGTTGTAAAATAGTATGTAAGGTAGTTTTTAAGTTAGTGTGTAAGGTAGTTTTTAAGTTAGTGCGTAAGGTAGTTTTTAAGAATATGGTTGTGTAGGCATATTTGTAACCTTGAGGGAATCAATAAATCTATCTATCTATCTATCTACTCAAATAACAGTTATATTTTCTAAACTTTTTTGTTTATAACTTTTTAATAAGCGATGAGCGCCGATTAAGTTATAAGGAAAAGTTACTCAGAGTCATGTCCTTGACAACATATGTCAAGGTCAAGACCATCGGATCAGGCTCCCCAAAAGTAAATAATTATCAAAAGTTTTTTTTATTTAAGCAATTTTAATCTCAAGGGAGATTATCTTGCCAAAATTTTGACTACAACAAAAAAATTACAAATAAGATACATTTTAAATAGTTACAGTCTTTGAAGAATTGCTGAATTGCTTTACAAACATAAGTGCTCGGATCAGCTAATAACATATTGATATGCAGAGGGAGGTATAATTTTTGACGTCGGAATTTACAAAGTAATTTTGCACGCTGAACTTCGTAGAGTGGACATTGCCAGATAACATGATTTAGGTCCTGTTTTACGTGACAGGTTTCATAATTTGTAGTTTCTGCTAGATTAACTCAAGCCAAAGACGCATTAAGATTGTAATGATTAGCGCGACATCTATTTATAATGCTTATAATATCTGTAGAGAGATTGCGATGTGAAAACCAAGCTGTTTAGCTGTTGGATTATAAAAGTTTCTAAAGTATTCACGACCAGAATTGGGCACGTATTATACATACGGTATTAGACATGTATTATACATGGTATTCTACAGTATAATACCAGAGAGAAGACTGAGAGACGCCACGGGTCGGTTTTAGGTGATTCCTGAAAGCGATACGCTCTCTGTGGACATTAACCGTTTCAAGCATACATTTTTCCTTGCATGGAAAACAGCTGAAATTTGTTACTCGGGAGTTTTCGGGGTCGCTGATTACGAATCCGGCATCAGATTTTTAAAATTCAAAATGGCGGATCCAAGATGGCGGACGAAAATGTAATAATTTACTTGATCGTGATGAAACTGGGTACTCGGGGGTTTTCGGGGTCGCTGATTACGAATCCGGCATCAGATTTTTAAAATTCAAAATGGCGGATCCAAGATGGCGGACGAAAATGTAATAATTTACTTGATCGTGATGAAACTGGGTACTCGGGGGTTTTCGGGGTCGCTGATTACGAATCCGGCATCAGATTTTTAAAATTCAAAATGGCGGATCCAAGATGGCGGACGAAAATGTAATAATTTACTTGATCGTGATGAAACTGGGTACTCGGGGGTTTTCGGGGTCGCTGATTACGAATCCGGCATCAGATTTTTAAAATTCAAAATGGCGGATCCAAGATGGCGGACAAAAATGTAATAATTTACTTGATCGTGATGAAACTGGGTACTCGGGGGTTTTCGGGGTCGTCGTTTTGGAATGTTTCTTAGCAATATGCATATTGTTGATAATACTGCCGAACCTAAAAAAGGTACACCAGAATACGACAAGGCATACAAACTGAGACCTATGATAGATCAGCTCAATAAATCATTCCAGAATAGCTGGAAACCGAGTAAATACCAATCTGTTGATGAATCGATGGTAAAATTCGTGGGTCGTAGTTCTTTGAAGCAGTATATGCCTGCAAAACCGATAAAGCGAGGATACAAATGTTGGGTTCGCGCAGACGAATCGAGTTTTGTGTGCGAATTCCAACTGTATACAGGCAAAACAGAAAGCACTGAGAAGCAACTAGGAGCCCGAGTCGTAAAAGATCTTACGCGCTGTCTATGTGGTAAAAATTATCATGTTTACTTTGATAATTTTTTTACTGGCGTCGAGCTTATGATCGCATTGAAGAAAGAGAAAATTTTTGCTTGCGGAACGGTACGTTCTAATCGTGCAAGACTGCCGAAAAGCGATATTCCAGATAAGAAAATGAGTCACGGAGAATATGAATATAAAATATCCAACACGAATATTCGTTGGATAAAATGGATGGATAAAAAGCCTGTGCAGTTTTTATCTAATTACCATGATCCTTGTGAAACAACAACGGCAAGTCGCAGACAGAAAGATGGATCCTTGAAATATGTACAATGTCCTCAAATGTGTCACGATTACAATATGCACATGGGCTACGTGGATAACGCTGACCATTTGTTATCGACTTACAAAATCGACCGTAAATCCAAAAAATGGTGGTTGAGATTATTTTGGTATTTCATAGACCTCACTATAGTCAATTCATTCATTATATATAAAAGTATAAATAAAGGAAAATCTTTGACAATAAAAAAATTCAGACAGAAGTTAGTAAATGAATTGGTCGGGCATAAAATTCCAATTCCAAAAGGAAGGAAACGTCAATCCGTAGTTGTTGGGCCCCACAAACCCCAAGTAGATATTCAGAAGAGGCGAGCCGAAGCATCCCATCTGCCAGTCCACATTGACAAACAGAGGCGTTGTGCATGTTGTAGTACCAAAGTTGAAAGCAAAAGAACATCATGGATATGTAGCACTTGCGACGTGCCGTTATGTTTATTGCCAAAAACGTATCACACCTAATCATATCGAAAAAAATTAATTAAAAATAAAAAAAAATTAAAGATACAAAATACAAAAAAAGTAAAAAATATAAAAAAAAATTAAAAATGCCAAAAACAAAAAAAAATAAAAATGCAAAAAACAAAAAAATTTTAAAAACACAAAATGTAAAAAAAAATGGAGACAACAACCGCCACGTCCACGTTCGTGTCTCTGGATTTGACTGAGAGCGGTACTTTTTGATAAATTGGAATTCACAATTTATCAGTTACAAGTATGACATTGGGAATATAAACTCGGATTAGTAATTCGTGACGACAAAAAAACTAAGAATCCAGTTTCATCACGATCAAGCAACTTATTACATTTTCGTCCGCCATCTTGGATCCGCCATTTTGAATTTTAAAAATCTGATGCCGGATTCGTAATCAGCGACCCCGAAAACCCCCGAGTACCCAGTTTCATCACGATCAAGTAAATTATTACATTTTCGTCCGCCATCTTGGATCCGCCATTTTGAATTTTAAAAATCTGATGCCGGATTCGTAATCAGCGACCCCGAAAACCCCCGAGTACCCAGTTTCATCACGATCAAGTAAATTATTACATTTTCGTCCGCCATCTTGGATCCGCCATTTTGAATTTTAAAAATCTGATGCCGGATTCGTAATCAGCAACCCCGAAAACCCCCGAGTACAAGGTTTCACATTGTTTACGTGACATTTACCATTCAACCATATATTTTTTGTAAAAAAAACTATCAATTTTGCACTTTGTTTATTATTATAAACAAATAAATGCAATAATTGATGACAAACATTAATTTATTTACATTCCCAATCATGTTGTCGAAGTAAGGAAGCAAAAATTTGCACCAAAATTAATTTTTAATTAACTGAATAACGCAAAAAATGAATTGCAAAAAGGTGTACTTCCTGAAGTACACCATGCTTGAAACGGTTAAAACGTGCACATTGAACTACATAGCCAATGTCCACGAATGTTCCCAATGGTAACGCATAATGTGCACATTTCTGGTTGCGTTCTGTGCTATGTCTACGGATAATAGTTCTGTTCTGTGCTATGTCCACGGATAATGGTTCTGTTCCGTGCTATGTGCACGAAATGTAGATAATACAATTTTATACTTCTCTGTAACAATAAGATATATATCTTAGACTATCAGCGTTATATATTAAGTAATATAAATTAAGATTGAGGGGGAAAGATTATAATAAATTATATTTTATTTCTATTTATTTTATATTTATTTTAAAAAAATATTTATATCGCGATGTGTACATATAAATACTCTTTCATCATAAAATATATATTAATATATTATATTTTAATTTTATTTATTATAAAAGTAATAATGCGTTGTCCCCCCGCTTCCTTTTCCTTGTCCTCTTCCTCGTCCTCGGCCTCGGCCACGGCCTCTCACGGCTATAATTGTTCTCGCAATTATATCATTTAATTCTTCAGTCTGAAACATAAACATTAACAAAAATGTAAATGATAAGAAAAACATGTGTGTGTGTGTGTGTGTGTGTGTGTGTGTGTGTGTGTGCGTGTGCGTGTGCGTGGATTGTGCGTGTGCGTGTGCGTGTGCGTGTCCGATTCGATTCTGCTGATGTGGTGTGTAGTGTGTGTGTGTAAAATAAAAAATATAATTGTATAATACACACATATAAAAAGTTTTATACTCACATTTAATGTTAAAACGCTCGCGGACGCCGCCGATGCCGTCGCCGGTGCTATCGCCGGTGTCATCGTCGTCGACGCCGATGCCGTCGTTGGTGTCGTCAAAATAAAAATTATCCAAATTATTTTATCGGTTCGAAAATAATTCTAATGACTTACTGAGATTTTTGCGATTAAAATGACACCAAACACGGTATAGATTGGGTAATTTTTAATTAGATTATAATCAAGATGTTAATTACTTATCTAATTAAAAATAATCCGATCTATACCGTGTTTGGTGTCATTTCAATCGCAAAAATCTCATTAATCCATTCAAATTCGAATTAAAATAATTGTAATGCATTAATGAAATTTTTGCAATTAAAGTAAATCGAATCCGATAAAAATCGAAAAATTTTTAATTAGATTAATAATTAAAATATTATTATATAATCAATACCCAGTGAGAAATGATCATCAAATCGACATTAAATTGATGTAAATTGCAATCAATTCGATGTCGACTCGATAGGTCATTTCTCACTGGGTATTTTAATTATTAATGTAATTAAAAATTATCCGATTTATATCGTGTTTGGTTTTATTTTAATCGCAAAAAATTCATTGATGCATTACAATTATTTCTAAATCAATTAAAAGCAAAATGTAAAAGTTTTAATTTCTTTATTTTATTCGATTTTTATATTTTACAGACAGATAAGGGAGCTCTTTAAAGATCTTCAATGCTGGAAAGTCGCTGAAAGCGAGAGCGAGAACGAGTAAAGAGCAAGCGAGATGACCGACATCAAAGACAGTTCCGAAGTCTCGACGCGAGCCTATCTTAATCTCCAATTTTTTCTTTTGTATCATATTTCTTCTTACTATAGAAAATAACATTTTTACATTTCGCATTTTATCGATCCGAAAATAATTGTAATGTATTAATGAGATTTTTGCGATTAAATTGACATCAAACACGACTTAAATCGAATAATTTTTAATTAATAAATTAAATTGATAAATAATTAATATAGTTTGATTATGTAATTCGATTATATTTGGAGTAGGGGTATCAGTATGTTACATAACTGATATCCCCTATAATGGTACAATAACTTGTACTATTATTTTCCAAAAAATAAAAGTAAAGTCATGTACGTAATCTACCGATTCGATAAACCTATTTTCAAAGCAATAAGTGTGGTCGTGTTAGTAAGTCGAGCGGCTAGAACGCTGGAGATCTCGAGTTCGAACCTTTTCTTTTTTCCTTTTTTTTTTTTAATGTCTTTAAATAATTTATGCAACATATTAAATTAAACCTATATTAATCCTTAAAAAATATTATAAATATAATTTTTTTAATGATATTAATATAGGTTTAATTTTAATGTATTGCATAAATTATTTAAAGACACGTTGAAAGAAAGTAAATATATTGGTATATTAGTAGGAAGAGTATAAAAAAACATCAACTAAATTCCAAGTGGAAAGCTCGACCGTCTCCTTGAAAGAAATATAATTCTCGATCTCGATCACCAAGCGTGTCAGCTATAGCAAGAGAAAGAGAAGAAAACGGAAGATACGTCTGCGTTTTTCTAGCTAGCCAGCGCACGCTACATCATGCACACAAGGAAAAAGCCGTGTACGTGTGCGCTCGGCGCACGGCCAGCTAGAAGAACGCAGACGTATCTTCGCATTATAAATTTGTATACATACATACATACGTACATACATACATATATATATATATATATATATATATATATATATATATATACGGCGCTAGTCAACTGTCAACATAACCCTGGTGGTCGCGCAGTTTCCGCGGTCCGTCGCTTCGCGTCGAGTCATGTGCTATTTGCATTCGCGTTTCTTTTAAAGTAATTTTTGGTATCGGTGAATCGGTAGTGAGTCAGTAAATCAGTGAATTCGTTATCGCGTATTCTGTATTGTGTTAATCGAGTGAGAGTAATTTGTGAGAGTAATTTACAAAAAGTTTTGTCTCTACAACTTAATCATAACGGTGCAGCAGTTAACACGTAGCATGAGGATTCGCTACGCTGCTACAAGGTGATTGAGCAGGTGAGTGAGTGAGTAAATGAGTGACTGAATGAGAGAGTGTGTTGTGTAAAAGAGAGAAAGAGAGCGAGAAAAAAAGTGTATGCGTATACGTGCGTGCATGTGTATGAATGTCTCTCCCTCCTTCCCTCTCTCTCTCTCTCTCTCTCTCTCTCTCACGTTCTCTCTCTCTCATTCTCTCTCTCTCTCTCTCTCTCTCTTTCTTTTTATGTACACACGCATTACACACATCGCGTGTAGCAATCAGCTGATTGCATTCAACGGCCGGCGAACCGGAACAACTTTTTGTTATTAAAGTAATGTTTATTTTAAGAAACACGTATTCCTAACATAATTCTAAGACACTTTCTTCAAAATTTTATTTAAAGCATAATTTTATGTCATAAGATTAAAATAGCGACTTACGCGGTGGTAATCACCCGTCGGGCGGTCAACTGAACCCGCGTTACGCTCGCGGTGCGCCGCTCCTGCCTGCCTTCTGTACTCGACGCGTGATTTCCTAACTATTTTTGCTTATAACTCGAAAACTACGCTTCAAATCAAATTTTGATAAAGGAAAAATCGTCTTAGAATTATGTCAGGAATATGTCATTTTACAGATGGAAGGTTATCCTGTATCACCCAGTATATCTTATTGTTACAGAGAAGTATAAAACTGTATTATCTACATTTCGTGCACATAGCACGGAACAGAACCATTATCCGTGGACATAGCACAGAACAGAACCATTATCCGTAGACATAGCACAGAACGCAACCAGAAATGTGCACATTATGCGTTACCATTGAGAACATTCGCGTGGACATCATATATGTAATACTCCTATATTGCTAGCCTACCTCAATTTCCATAGGCGGTGCGTCCGCCGATGAAGTGAGACAGATAGCAGATGACTTGGCCATTCTGCACATGCGTGAGCCTGTCAGACAGGCCGCGTATATTGCACATGCCCATTCTTGGTTTTAGCGCATGCGTACAACGCACAAGTCGTTTGCTCTAGAGTGAGGGACGAATATTGTCCACACCGTAATGTTTTCGTAGACTCCCGAGCTCAATCAGCAATATAGTAGTATTACATATATGGTGGACATTGGCTATGTAATTCAATATGCGTTTTAATGTCCACAGAGGGCGTATCGCTTTCAGGGATCACTAAAGTCACTAGATATATAAAGTACCGCAATCCATAAGACCACGGTGTTAGAAGTATAGGTGGTCCGACTGAATAACTTTCTCATAGGCAGCTCTGTGATTATTTTGGGTTAGTTAACACTTTCGTTACTAGATGGTGTCGTAGTCTCAAGTACCAAATGGAAACAAATATAGCTGCTTTACAGTTGTTAAACGTGAACTGCTTTTCGTGTGCTTCAGTCAACGAAATATAAGAAACAATTATCACAATGGGGAGAAGATGTTGTGTTGCGAGTTGCGATAATGCTGTAAATTCAACTTTATTTGCAATGCCGAAGGATGACATATTATTCTGCATGTGGTGTAAGGTCTTAGCAGCAATCGGGATTAATTTGCAGAAAAAACATTTTATATGTGAACAGCATTTTGAAAAAAATTTTATTAAAGATACAGTTATAATAAAGGACAAGGATGAAAAAATATTATTTCAAGTACGTAATTTTCATGAGTTAATTTTTGTTTGCTTTTTTATACTCGAAAACTTTTCTACCAAAGATGCTTTAATAGGAATGTATTTTGCACATTTGTATATATTCCAAGTCTAATGGTATCTATGCTTGCAGAGAACTTTGCAAAGAAAAACATTGTTAAAAGATGCTATTCCATCAATTTTTGGAAATAAAATTATATGTCCAAATTTCTCAGGTAAATATTGATTATGTGCACACTTTACAGTAAAATAAAACTTCTGTCTTGTTTGTCGATAATTTATGAATTTAAAAATATTGTTTTACAGAGGCTATTCACGATAAAAACAATGAAGATAATTTGAGTTCTGAACAACAAATTGAAGACAATACAGAAATTATAGATAATAGCCATGAAAACTGTCCATTGCAAATATCAAGAAATAAAGAAAAAGACTGCTCTAGCAACATCAGTCAAAGAAATGATTTCTTTTTGAAACAGAATGAACAGGACATGACAGGTGAAATTGAAATTTCTGCTAATAATGTAGATTCAGAAGGTATACTAATATTAATATATAGTATGTATTCAGAAGGAATACTAATATTAACATATAGTATGTATTATTTTTAAGTAACATTAATTATATAGTAATATGAACCACATAAATCATGATTTTAGTTATAAATCTTGAAAATTCTGTAAATGAAAATCCTGTAAATGATGATACAGTTTTTTCCTCTATATTTGCTGGAAGAATGAAAATACAGCTTCCGAATGAACGATGGAGTTATTCGTTACAAAATTTTGATCAAAAAATATTGTTTCACGAAATTAGTGAAATCACAAAACAGGAAAAGATCCCTTATTGGTTTACAAAACAGGTTATTTATTATTTCATTAAGATAAAATATATTATTGTGTTAATCATATGCATATTATTATAATAATTAATATTCTTGTAATTGTAATTTATAACATGCAGGTCGTACTGAATGCTGATCTTAGTATGGATGTTTATGCCATAAGTAAATATGTTACGACGTTCAACCAATTACGCACTCATCTTGATGTCCAAGTGGCTATAAATAAGATTGCGCAAATGAAAGCGTGCATTGGTGGTCCTTCCACAGTTTATTACAAAACTTGAATAAAAAGAAATTTGTGTTTAAAAATTTTATTTTATGTTAAGAATATTCAATTAAGAATATTTGTTTATAAAATAATATATTAAAAAATTTCTATAAGGTTTATAAAAATAAGATAAAAATATTTTTATAAAATGTTTATGCTGAAATAAAAGTATATATAAAGTAAATAAATTTTTCTGTTTTATTTTTAATACAGACATCTTTTTATATGCATATCATTATCTATTATGCAAAATACTGCAGCGATATTGAAAAAATGAACTGTATATAGCTGCACTAATGAGAGCGAGTGAGACGACTTGGGTACTTGATTCTTAGATGCCCTCTGGTGGCGATCTTTCAAATTATCCCAAAATAATCACAGCTTGAGAAGGCTGGTCGGACCACCTATACTTCTAACACCGTGCATAAGACCAATGCTTTAGCCAGTCGGAGCCAAAATGGCGTCGGAAAGTGTATGTAGTGCACACTTTATATAGCTTAACTACACATAAAGTACAATTGTAGTAAGTACTTAAAACCTGTATACGTCGGTTAACCTCGAGTCAGCTAAAATTAACCGATGTCGATGAAATCAGTTTTTTCTAGTGTACTTCTGTGTTTCTGTGTTTTCTGTGTAAAACTATATTTCGTTAAAAAAACGAAAAACATCAAAAAGTGCCAGGTTGTTGCATTGATCTGTGCAAAAACTGCACTGAAAAAGGAATTCGCCTATTTCGCTTGCCAACAGGCAATAAGAATAGTGAACGACGATTGGAATGGCTAAAATTAATTGGAAAAAGTATATTACCAGAAAGGGCTGTAATTTGTGAGGTATAGTTAATAAATTATAATTACGTGTGAAATAATGTATTGCAGTGATAATTATTACATAAATTTTGCAGATACATTTTGACGAGGATCAATTTGAGATGAAACGAAAAGATGGGAGAAAATTGCTCCGCCCATTCGCAAAACCAAATTTATTAGAAAAACACAGAATAGAAAAGGAAGAGCGAAATTGATAGAAAAGACATCTTCTAGGCCTGTGGAGATAGAATCTCGTAAATATTACATAATGCAATAGTACTTAGAGATAAGAAATACAAATTATTTGGAATTCGAGTCTTTAATATATACATGCATATAAAAAGAAAAACATACGAATTCAGAGTTACAAGTACATATTACACATATCTATAGATACTTAAATGTATGATTCATATTTGTCAGTTTATGCATTTTTATTATAACTGAATTAGAAAATTAAGCCTCTGAATTATTTGTGTATATAATCATATTATGTTACTGTACTATAATTAACTAGAATTAAAATAAATTTTTAACAGATGACAATGAGCAGAACTCAACAATAAATATAAATTGTACTAGTACATTAATGTTGATAGTGACAGTAATAATAAGGACATGACAACTAATATTGAAACAAACAATATGGATGTATCACGGGACATTGCATTAATCCATAAAAAATATGATGAGGATATTAAGAAGTTGAAGAACATTGTAAAACGAACTACGCGACAATGTAACATTTTGAAGAAAAAATTGCTACGAAAAAATGCAAATTTCCAAAAAATATTCAACGCAGATCAACAAAACTTTCTTCAATATTGCAAACAAAGAGGATCTTCATGGTCTGCAGAGACAATTAATAAAGCCTTGAGACTGTATGTAGTCTGCGGACGAAAAGAAAAAAAAAAGTTTAAAAAATAAAAAAAAATATTTAAAAATGTTTCCGATACCTTCTGTTCCATCATGCCACAATATTATGTACAAACTGCTTAAGACGTTTGTAATTGCAAGAATTCATTTTGTTTTGAGACAAAACTGTGATAATATTGTAAAAGCGGTTGCTAATTCTAGTCATAGCGTTGCAATGAAAAAATCTATTATTAATGTTAAAAATTACAAAAAATATTAACTAATTATTAATGTTAAATGTTACATAAAATAAATTGGTTAATGTTGAATTGTTAGTATTTATTGTTTTTCCTTGTTTTTAATATACATTTATATAAAAGAAAATGTAATGTCTCTAATGTAGATTTGAAATTGTCGCGCAATGGAGCCAAAATGTCGGACTAGGGGTTCCAGTACCGGTATTATCGAAACCGGAATACCGGTAATACCGACCAAAATCTAAAACCGAAAATATCGGTATTACCGACGTTGAATACCGGTATTTCGGTATTAAATTCTTTTGTCGTGCGTCGCTCCGTCGGCCGTCGCACCTCGCGCCTGCAGTAAACAAATAGATGGCGCTATTCTTTAATAACAAAATAACGTTTGGCCATTGATCTTTACTTGTTTATAATGAGTGAGATTCCCCTATTTGCGTCTTGTGTTTTGTGTAACCAAGCAACCAAGCAAGAACTATTATATGTATATAAGTGCAATTAGTTTGCAGTATGCAAGTATATATTATATATATATATATGTATTTGTTTAATTATTAGATTATTTATTATAAATAACATATACATTATATAATTTTAATATTCCAGTCCAGACATGATGCAAGAACAAGAATTTGAAAAATTTAACAGAAATTCTAATAACAAAGATTCCGTTTGGTTTTACTTTTTACGTGGCAAAACAAATAAAAATGAATCCAAGTGTACGACATGTGGCAAAATAATCCATTGCGCGGGAGGGAGCACTAGTGGTATGCACACGCATCTAAAGGCAATTCATAATACAAGTTTGCTAAAAAGAAGGACATCATTAACCCTTTCGCTACGGCAGTGTGCTCCGTCGGAGTGACACCGTTGAACGGGCCACCGTGCCGCCGGAGTAGCGGCACTGAACGGAGCACTGCGCCGAAAAGTGTGCATGTTGCGCTTAGGTAAAACAATGCATGTTTATATTTCACTTGTTTAAAACAAATGCGAACAAACCAGAGAATGAGACAAGTGTGATCGATGTGCACTATGCGTAAAAATAAAAACATCGCGGGTCTCATGGTCAAGTGAGGTCGTCGCGCGGATGTCGTCTATAGGCGACGCTCGTACACACAGGTCGTCGCGCGGATGTCGTCTATAGGCGACGCTCGTACACACAGGTCGTCGCGCAGATGTCGTCTATAGGCGACGCTCGTAGCGAAAGGGTTAAACGAGAGTGCGGCTTCAACATCATCTTCGTCGTCATGCAGTTATGATACATTATCCAAAAATCAAACATTTTTTGCAAAAGTGGATTGATTACTCAATATTTTCCAACAGACAGTTCTTTACCTGCAGTATTGGCACGTTTAACTAGTCGAGATGGATTGTCCTTTCGAACAATATGTACATCTTTAGATATAAGACTAGGATTAACAGCTAGAGGATTCTCCGATATTCCTAAATCAGTAAGCGGTGTTTCGAATATTGTTAAAAATTATGGTGATAAAGTTAGAGAACAACTTAAAATAGAAATTAAGAAATTAAAACTAGATGATCAAAAATTTAGTTTGACTTTCGATGAATGGACATCGATTAAAAATAGAAGATATTTAAACTTGAATGTGCATGCAACAGATAAAATCTTTTGGAATCTTGGTTTATGTCGTGTGAATGGGACAATGCCGGCTGAAAAGTGCGTAAACATTGTCGATGCTAAATTGAAAATATATAATATATCGTTGGATTATGATATCGTTGCCATTACAACGGATGGCGCATCCGTAATGAAGAAAGTGGGACAAATAATTAATGCTAATCAACAAATTTGCTTGGCACATGGTATTCAACTAGCTGTATTAGAAGTATTATATAATAGACAAATAGAACAGAGATATTTTGAAGAAATAGAGAAAGAGAATGAACGTGAAGTGTCAAACTTAAAAGATATTGATGAAAATGATGAAGTTGATTCTGAAAACGATGAAGATTTAGGTTTGCAAATTCATAATGAAGAAAGAGAAATAAATGATGAGATATGTTTAAATGAGATTATAGGGCCGTTAATTGAAAAAATTAGGAAAGTAGTAAGAATATTCCGACGATCTCCGACTAGAAATGACGATTTTCTACACAAGCATGTCAAAGCTGAACTAGACAAAGAATTAAAGCTAATTTTAGATTGTAAAACCAGGTGGAATAGTCTTCTGTTCATGTTAGAACGGTTTTATCGATTAAAAAGCTGCGTACAAAAAACTTTAATTGATGTTAAAATTGAAATCTCTTTTACAAAAGAAGAATTAGACATAGTTTCTTCTATTATAGCGACTTTGGCTCCTGTCAAACTTGCTGTCGAAGCATTGTGTTCTCGAGAAACTGATTTGTATCAAGCAGATATCACATTAGAGTTTATGCTTGATGAGTTATCTAAGCAAGAAAGTTTTCTTAGCAAAAAACTTAAAACAGCTTTATTAAATCGGATATCAGAACGACGTTATAAGTATGCAGATTTGTTTAATTTTTTGCAAGAATCTAACATACAAGAAAGGGAACACGATAATTATGGCATCTTTAATCAAACATCTAAATCAAGTTTTATAACTCAAATTGTTAGCCTAATTGAAAGATTATATTTTAATGATGCTACAGAAACAGAAGTTACTGAAAGTGAAAACATAGATAGCGAGGAACCAGATGACGTTAAAATACCTGATAACAGTACAAATTCACAATTGACTCTAAAAGAGAAACTTAAACAAAGGGTGATGGAAAGAACAAAACAAGCTACAAAAGTTAAGAATAAATCAAGAAGCGAAATTAGGAAAATAATCAGAGCCGAAATAAATTATTATAATGAAGAAGGAATAAAGGGCAAATATTTAAGCAGTGTTTGCAATTATTTAAAAACTGTAAGACCAACTAGTATGGAGGCAGAAAGAGCTTTCTCTGCCTCTGCATTGTTATAAACAAAAATTCGTTCAAGTCTTTCTGATGAAAGCATTGATAATTTAACATTTTTAAGGTCTTATTTTATTTTAAAAAATGAGTAATAGTTTTTGTTTTCCGCTACGTCATCCTTCTATATTACGTTAATTACGTTAATAATTACGTTAATAACGTAAAAAATTTTTGTTTGTTTAATGTTTAATTTTATATAGCTACTTTTTTTTTATTTTATTATGATGTTATAAATATAAATATAAGTATTATATTATTTGTTATCAAAACAATCCTAATTATTAAAATAAAATTATAAAATTAGAATTATATATCTATCTTTCAATTAAGAACCATTTCGAATTTTACCTAATATATTTGATTATTTAGAAAAAAATCTCAATACCGAAAAATATCGGTATTACCGGTTTTGCGGAGATTTCAGTACCGAAATACCGGTATTAAAATTTCGTCCGGTATTGGAACCACTAGTAGAGTCTACATTACTAGGCAGATTAACGGAAGAAACCATATTTAAAAAATCATATAATTCCATTCTAAAAAATGTCTTTCATATAATCTTGAAAAATTAATTTTTTTTTAAATTAATTTTACAATTTATTTGTCTTCCTGTAACCCTGCAACTTTTATTTAAAACATGTTTCAGTACACCCCAGCAAACACAATGTTACATGCAACGTACATGTTAGTTGTAATTTCCTACTCAACAATATAATTGTTATATAACACGCGTGTAGGAAATTACAACTAACATGTACGTTGCATGTAACATTGTGTTTGCTGGGACTGTTTTTGAAATGTTACAATATAAGTTAAAATTAAGTACAAAGTATAAAGTATATATTAATCTTACATAAGATCAAAAACAACATTTTAAAATCAAAAAGTTTTTCTTATTTGTTTAAATTGCAAATAAATTAATTTGTTTTTCAAAATGTCTCTTGGAGTCTCGTAACATCTACTTACAGCGTACGTCAAATTTTGGGCGAGTTTACCCTTGATGTTAGTCTCATGTATGCTCACTATGTGTACATGATGCCCTTTACGAAGCAATCCTTTAACTAAAGTTATCGTCCAAATATGATGACTAGTTGATGGAAGAGTCTCTATCAATAAAATTGACAATGGTTTCGATGCTGTCACGAAATCACCAATTACAATACAACAAACAAAAAAAATGAAACGGCTGAACATTGTTTCGGCCGAACGGCTGAAAATTTTTTGCGTGGTCTTTTATTCAGACTAAGACTGACTGCATCATGTAACGCGCGCTCTATTTCTAATCTCCTCCTCTTACATCATCCTGCTATTATCATTTATGAGTTCAGCATACAGTTCAACAAGTAAGGAAATCACGTGACGAAATCACGTAATGTTTTTCAGAGGTCTGTGATAGAATTAGGTCACAAAATAAATTGTTCTGATTGTAACACTTGCTATATCGGACAAACGAAAAGACATTTAGAAATATATTTAAAAGAACACCAGAGTAAAGAAGTACGACAGCAATCATTCAGTGGTTGATAAACATCACATTTGTCATATGGACACGACTTTGATTGGTTAAAATCTGAATTTTTATAAAGAGAGAGGCATCAAATCACAGAAACAAGACATCAAACAGAGCTCGCCGAAATTTTTTATTAAGAAAACAAATCTAATCGGTTTTCAAAAAAATACAGAGTTTGATCATGACGGAATTATTGACACTACTTATGTGACGTTTAATTGGTTGTTGTTTACTCACTTCTTTGTCATGGTTTTTATTTATTATATTCAGTTTAATGTTTGCTGGCATGTGTTTCTGACGTGCTTAAATTCTTTGTATTGTACGTATTTCTTGAAATTGTTTTAAAATATTGTGATAATAATTCTGAAGTACTGTCTGATTACCACATTTGATGATTTACTTGATCAAACTGGAAGATTTAATTGTGACGTAGTCGATGAGTTTTACAATCGTTAAAATGAAATAAAAGCTTTTTACAGAGCGAAGATATATGTATATATGTATATATATGGATTACAAAATTATTACAATCAATCGTTAAAACACATCGCAATAAAATTATACATATATAACTGTCAGACGCGTTTCGGCTCACTGAGCTCTCTTCAGTAACGCAAATTTTAAAAAATTGTCATCGACGTTGAGTAAATAGATTTTTGGGGACGCAATCCCGTTGGATGTTGCAATAATCATGTTTTCTAAGAGTGGATGTCAGTGATTCCTTCGGATTGGAAATGTCCGTGAAGTGATAATCATAATAAGACGCACTATATAATAATAAGAGGAAAGAAGAGCAAGAATTATAGTATCAACAGTTTAATGGAAATCAGAAGTTATCCGTAATAGTTATTTATTCTGGTTAATAAGAAAAAATTTCTGTATAAAAATTAAGAATTTGGATTTAAAAAATACTTGTTCTTATTCCACTTAATCCCATTACATGATCTTTCTTAGTAAAACGTCTTAGTTGATATTAATATTGAAACGAAGTATAAAGATCAAAAAGACGGTTATCATCAACACAGACACAATAACATAAGATTAAGAAAGAGAAAACACCAATCAATAATGTATTATCATACATGTATTATCTGTTAATGTATTATCTGTTTATTACAATGTGATAAAGTCATGATGTTTATAATCCTATTATTTAGCAAGCTCCGATTATAAACATCTATATAATAATCTGTATATAATAATTTTTAAATGGAAAGCATTTACATACGAGAAAAGTCACGCGCCAGCTTATGACACACTTCACTTAACAGACTTAATAGTTCAATGTACGTCAATCGATGATATTCCGCTGTATGCTGTATTTATGTATAGTAAATTAAACAATCAGATAAATAAGACAACAGATAAATAAGACAAAAAAATAATTTCCTTGTCGTACACAGAATTATATCAGTATTTAAAAACTGTCAAAGTGAACACCGTGTGTACCAGAGCACCTTCACTTGCTGTATAATGTGCCATGCCTGAGTATGCGAAATTTTCACAAACATACTGGACAACTATAAATACTCCCCATTTAAAAATTATTATAGTCTGGACATTTTTGCAAAGAGTTTCTTGTCTTAGAATTTTTCACAGAATCTGTCATTAAAAGGACATCCGTTTTTTATGGTATACCCTGTATAGTGCGTCTTATTATGATTATCACTTCACGGACATTTCCAATCCGAAGGAATCACTGACATCCACTCTTAGAAAAGAATCCATGAGAAAACATGATTATTGCAACATCCATGACAACGGAATTTCGCCCGCAAAAATTTACTCAACGTCGATGACAATTTTTTAAAATTTGCGTTACTGAAGAAGGCTCAGTGAGCCGAAACGCGTCTGACAGTTATGTATGTATAATTTTATTGTGATATGTTTTAACGATTGATTGTAACAATTTTGTAATCCATACTATATATACATATATCTTGGCTCCATAAAAGGCTTTTATTTCATTTTAAGATTTTATATCCAAGAAGCCGTTGTAAATTGTTTTACGTTTCAATTTTAATTTTACAATCGTTGTTTGATTATATTGACAAAGATGATGCTGTGATGATGAGATGGAAAGACTCTTGTCGCATTTCTTTAAGGATACTACATATTTTCATATTTGATAACCTGTCACTTAACCTGCAATAACTTGATAATAAAATCTTCTACTTTTCCCATTATTCACAAATAAATTATTAAAATTTTTTTTTTGCATAGCACAAAGATTTAGTCATTTTCTATTAAAAAATTCTACGATTTCTGCTGGAGCACCACTTCCAAACATCTACTAGAAAACTTTCTATTTCGTGAACGTATATAAAAATTCATAAATTTTCATTCTGCAAAATAATTATAGTTTTTGGAAAACTACATTCTAACGTCTCTTTTTTTGTAAAGTCAACACATAATGTTGTATTAAAACCCATTTATTTTTTTTTAACAAAAATACAATTTTTTGACAAAATAATTGTTCGTGACGGAACGGATCAGTGAGGCGAGAGAGAGAGAGATCGACGAACACGCACACACACAAAGAATCACACGCAAGTTTATAACAAACAATAGTATATATTTCACAGAAAAGTCACTAATAAAACGTTATATATACAAGTCTTGATATTTACAGAACGGGCGTGCACGGTTTCAGTGCACGGCACTGAACACGGCGCGGACAACACGAGTCCGCGAGACGCGCGCGATGAGTCCGAAAACGGCAATTGAACACTGAAACTCTCCCGGATTCTCCCGTGGAGCAAGCGACTCCAGGAAGGCGCGTGCGATGATATCTGAGTACGCTACTCAGATATTCACGAACTCTGATCGATAGAATAGCAAGCGACTATTCTTGCTGCGTGCGAATTATCTCGAAAATGAAAACTGAAGAAATGCGGGTCGTACTCGAATTGCTCAAAGCAGACTGGCACTCGTCCCCACTTCGCATCCGTTTTTATACTGTGCTTTTCTGGAATGTTCTTTCCTGTCGTCATTTCCTCTTGAAGGAAATGACGCCATAAAAAGAACATCCCAGAAAAGCCCGGAAAATTCTCATAAACAATTTGGGGACGATTGCAAGGTGTTATGTGTTTTTAACGGCAGCGCCGCCGTTTGCGTTGAGCGCGCCCGGCGTGAGCGCGGCTAAGTTTCGCAGTGTTGAAATCGGGGCGTAAGTCCCGTGCGTAGCGTGAATGGAGAGCAACGACAGTAATGTGTGCGATGTAACACACATCACTGCCGCTACTCTCCACGTATGTCATTGCTGCATTACACCACCTATGTTGCACAGGCCATGCAACACAGGCGATGCAATGCAGCGTGATGAGGGCTTAGCGGAGCCCTTCGTTCGCTCGCGAACAATAATTTTTTGTTGAATTAAAAATTTTTTTACTTGCAGAATTTATTAATTTTTTGATAAATTTTTTTTTAGTGCAAAACTATTTCTTACCCGCACAATCATATTTTTACATCTATTAAGTTAGCATGCCAACATGAGACATATAAAGGATTTAGTGGTCTTTATGTGCTAATTGCTCTAATTCTGATTTTATTCTAAATCTCTAACCGTTTAGAAAGAAATTACATTTATACTAACCTTTAAGAAAGTTAAAACGTCCATCAAAAAAAAATAATAATAAAATAACATTTATACTTATGATTATAATTTAGTGCTAATTATGTGCTTCTAATATACATTAGTTTAAATTTCGGTGGGCTACTATTTACGTCGAAAACAATCCCAAAGTGTGTCATATAAGAGAGAAGAACTATAAATAATAACGATTTCGGAAATTTCTCGATTGTAGTCTGTTTTATGATTTTATTGTTCACAAAAAACATACCTATTAACTGATTTTATTGCTCCACCCTCATTTGTGGAAACAACCCCTACATTAAATATGTCTCTTTTGCTGTAAAAGCAATCAGCAGAATATTACATAAATCCGCAAAATATCGCACTGTGCACAAAAAATACTGCGTATCCTCGGATATTGATGTCATGGATTGAATTATTGTGCACGTAGAATTTGTTTTGAAGATAAGTATAATCGGTGCCTCTAAAACTGTTTAGAAAAAAATATTATAAATCTATTGCTGAACTGTGTAATCATCTGAACTTATTATTTCATCAAACATTTTTTGTTTGCACAGAAAACTGTGTTGTATTTAGTCATTTAGTGAATTAAAATTATATAGTTATTGATTTAAATATTTAGCAGCAAATTTTAACAAAAAATCATAAAGATGATTTAGATGATATATATAAATCAAAAATAATGATATTAATCGTAAAAAATTATTGTAGTTTTAAATACTTTCATGCATTTATCCTTTTTATCCATTTAACTTTTCAGATGTAACGTATATATTGTAGATATTTATGTGTAGTATGTAATGGTAATAGAACAGAAATAATTTTTTGTTATGTGGTTATTTATGTTTATTATTTATTGTATATGTTTTGTATGTATAACACTAAATGTAGTTGCACTTTCTATGTTTCCTGTATGAACGCGATATGTGCTGCCATATCATCGTATCGAGTCCAATCACGGACTAAGGAATAGAGGGACGGAGCACAAGCTGTACCGGTGGTGCACGTTTGCGGCGGGGAGGGGCCGCCATATTCGTTTAGTAATCACCACACATAGAACTCACTATATTTGCGTACGTGTGAGAAATGAAAGTCAGATCCTGCGCACAATAAACAAAATAGAAATAGGAATAATTATTAAATATTAGAAATAAGAAATTGGAATTATTTATTTTAAAAATAAAAAGAATAGAATAAATTAATGTGTGAATTAAGAAATAAGAATTGGAACTAATTAATATATTTTATTCTCTTGTTAGATGTAAAATAATTTCTCTTTTCAATATTAAATATTTATTGCTATTTCTAATATTTTGTCTATTGTATGCAGAGCCTCAGAGTAATAAAAGTTAAAGTATTTATTTTATAAAAAATGTCAAAAACGGAAAAATAAAATGTCTACTAAAATGTAAAAACTAAACACATTATAATAAAGTTTCAAAATAAATAAAACAAAATTTAAAAAAAAATATTTTTTTTTACATTTACTAGTTACACACACATAAACTAGTTCATAGTATTATTCTTTTTCTTGAAAAGAACGTTTTGGAACCTAATCTAAATAATAAGATGAACTTCTTACCTATGTAAACTAATTTTTAAATTTTGCTCTAATTTTTTTTGAAGTTCGTTTTTCCTTTCATTTTTTTCATTTGTCATGGAGCAGCCTGGTACTATACATCTAACCATTTTTTATAAAATTTATAGTACAACAATAATAAAACATAAAATCACCGCCTAACCTCTTTACGCTTGTCACTCGTTATGTCTTATAGCACCACTACACGAGTGTAACCATGTCACAGACACAGGATCTCTGTGTGAGAATCGCTACATCAATATGGCGGAAAGCAGTCTCCCCCGCACGCTTGAGTTACCATCCTCTCTCGCCTAAACTAAGACTTTAGACTTTGTCCCTCTATTCCTTAGTCCGTGAGTCCAATGACCAAAACGGAATACTAATGCTGCGTGATCAATACTTGCATTAGACAATCTCGTCTGGATAGGTTCTGTATAATTAATGAGCCCTATTAATTTATATTTCTTATTATCAGGGCTTATAAATTCTCTGAGTATGTCCTTTAATTTTATTTGAGTGTCATAAACATCAAATAATATAGTATTAGGTATACAACTTAATTCGGTCCGTTTTTTTGCTTGAAAAACGCATTTAAAATGGACCGAACTAAGTTGTACACCTAATAATTCCTGAAAAGAATCCAGATTAAAAATAAATTAAATTTTTATAAACAACGCCAATATTTAGATATGTAGACAAGTGGAAGAATATTAGTATTAAAGATTTCGATAACTTAGTTCATATAGGTTAGTAAGACGAAGATTTCGAATTATGGTTTAGTTATTATTGCCTAATGTTTTGTCTCGCTCAGAAATCTACTTTATTTTATACCTTTATCTTTAAAAATTTATATTTATTGAGTAATAAAATATAAATTGTTTTTGTTTAGCACTGAAAAGCAGCAGTGCTAAGACCGAGTCATAGATACCGCTACCGAAAATATTAAAGCATCGAATCTCAAATACTCCTATGTCTTTTGTTAAATTTTAGAGAAAACTGATTGAAAAACACTAAATTATAGTATAAGTGTTATTTTTTTTTTTAATGGTCGTTCTAACTTTAAAACTTAAAAGTTAACATAAATGTAATTTCTTACTAAACGGTTAGAGCAATAAAATTCGAATTAGAACAATAAATTAGCACATAAATAGCACTAAATCCTTTATATGTCTCATGTAATTGTGCTCATGTTGGCACGCTAACTTAATAGACGTCATATTTTTGAGAGTCTGATAAATTAATTGACAAAAAAAAGTTTTAATTGCACTACAAGCATGAACAATTACATACAAGATATGAACGATGAAAACTTCAGTGGATATTTTTGAACCAATGTGATGTTTACGTCTCTAAATGTGTAATAATGTAGAGCTTGGGTATTAAATTCAAAGTTAAAAGTATTCTAAAAAATGTTTAAATTTTTAAATAAAAATTTTACTAAGCAATGTTATTGTTTACATGTTATTTTATTATTACCAAAGAAGAGCTTTCATTCGCCAAAAATAGTTTATTAAATATTTTTAATGTTTACGATGATCTTAGTTTATTTTACAATTCAGTACAACATGTTTATTGAATTGATAATTACCAATATCAAACAGTACTACACTTTTTATATTTAAACGTTAATTTCATTTTCTTACATTAACATTACATGTAAAAACACGCAATATCTGTAATATTTTAATGACTTATGCTTGTTTGTTCTTGCGTAATTTAGATGCAGTGTAAATATGATTATAATAAAAATTAATCAATAACTTTATTACACATAATATACTTAATAATATTATGAAAAAATTAAGGAACAGAAATGCATAGACATCGATTAGATTCTGTTCTACCCAGCTCTGAGATCTCAACGGCGTTGCTAAAGTTCCATTTGGATGGCGAACGGTGTATTCAATGCTCCAAATAGCTAAATCTAATGGCGGTATTGGCCGATCCCGAAATTCGCTGGATAATTGTTTCATGTTTCTTGTGTAACTGTAGCAAAAAAATATTTTACTAATAATAGATAGAATTTAATTAAAGAAAAACCAAATGTGACAAAACACATAAGAAAAAAAACAAATTTTAGAATCTATTATGAACAATTTTTTACAAGAATTTATAAATCAATTATACTACATTAAACATTAGAATTTAAACATTATTTGAAATGTGAATTGAATTATTAATTTACTGCTTAAATAAATTATTATTTTATGATAATATAATGATATTATATTATAACATCATATTATAATATTTTAAATAATTAATATTTTAAGTAATTAAAACATGATTGAAATATGATACCTTTCATTGTTAACTATTTCTTCAATTGCATGTAATATGGACTGCGTGGATAAAGTTTTAATGTCCAAGTATATGCCAACGCCTTTAGACGTTAATATTTTTGTATTGGATTTTTGATCCATAAAGAAAGGCATTGTGATGATTGGTATACCTTTCCAAATAGCTTCCTGCGTACTGAGAAGTCCACCATGCGTCCAGATTGCTCTTACATTTTTATGAGCTAAACATAAAAATGTTATACATTTTTAATCTTAACTGTTTTGATCTTAATTATTATTATTATTATGGAATCTCACATTGATACAAACATTTCATTAGCTGTACAAATTGAATTAATATGATCTTTCAATTAACAATTTTGTCGCTTATACATTTTTAAACAAAAAAAGAGTTTTTTATTATAATGATTAAAAATCTTTCATATTATAAGATTATAGAGTTAGTCAGTAGTTAGAAAGAAAAGGATATGAAAGCTGGAGGGATAAGCGACGTGGTAGAAAAAGGTAAAGAAAGAAAGGTAAGATTTAGTATGAACATAGACAGTGTAGAGAAAATAAGAAACGATGTAAGAGGATGTAAGGAAGAAGTGAGAAAAGGTGTAGAAGATATAAAGAAAGAATTAAGAAACTATAGGAAAAGAGTCACAAAAAATGCAGAAGAAAGTAAGAGGAAGGAGAGAAACTGGGAGGATCGATTAAGAATTATGGAGGATAAATTAAATAAAAGAGTTAGATAAATATATAAGGAATTTAAAAGAGGCTGTAGAGGATATTAGAAGGGAAGGTACAAATAAAGACGATGAGGAGGTTAGAAGTAGTTAGTGTAGGTAATAGGAGCCAGCGTTGTACGGTGCCCCCGTGTGGCACAGAGAGCTGAGGGCCAGAAGCAGAACCGCTATGTTAGCGGTTCAAAGAACGCTGGCCCTCCGCTTAGCACGGGGGTACCGGACCGTCGCGTTAGAGGCGGCACTGGTGGTGGCCGGACAACTCCCTTGGGATGTCCAGGCCGGAGTCCGCGCGTCTATGTATGAGTGGCGCGCGCGGCTCCGTGCCGGGGGAATCCGGCCATCACCAAAAGCGATTGCGGCAAGGCACGACCAGCTGCGGCAGCGCGCAGTCGAGAGATGGAAGGACGAACTAGTCCATTGTAGGAGGGGACTGCGCGCTGTCGGGGCGATCCGGCCAGTTCTGGCCGAGTGGATGGATCGCGCCCCCACGGCAGACTCCAGTACAGGCTGGTGCAGGTACTCACAGGCCATGGATGTTTTGGCGAGTACCTGCACCACAAAGCCAAGAGAGAGCGTACCACTAAGTGTCACCATTGTGATGAGACGGTGGACACGGCGCAGCACACCTTATTGTTAGAGCATTGCCCAGCCTGGACAGAGCTGCGCCGTGTCCTGATAGAGGTAATGTTAAATGAGAGGAGGAAGATAGAGGAAGAGGAGCCTTTGGAGGACCTCTCGCTTCCGGCCGTCGTGAAAACGATGGTCCGGAGCGAGAGGTCATGGGGTGCAATGGCCTCCTTTTGCGAGAGCGTGCTCTCGCAAAAGGAGGCAGCCGAACGGGATCGGGAGGTCGACCCCGACGCCGATCCCGTTCGCAGAAAGAGGAGGGGGCAGAGGAGGCGGCAATTCGCCCGCCTCCTCTGATCCGCCAATATAGTGCGGTCCCCCTCCTCCCCACACGAGACGCGGCCGACAAGTGCGGGGGCACTTGTCGGCCACTAGGCGTCTCGGAGTGGGGGGGCGGCCTTGCTCGGTGGTCCGGCAACGTCGCCCCAGTCGGGGTCGGGGGGGTGGGGGGGGAGGCGCGCGTTTTTCAAGCGTTAATCCCTCCCTTCGCCCCCTCTTCAGAGAAGGGTCCCTCCTCCTCTTGCATCGTTCTACCTCCCAGTCCCTTCGTGGGAGGGGAGGAGGGGTGCAAGTGGGGGGAGGGACACTGTGCGTTGGGGGACACCGGTAGTATGCCGGTTGCGTTCCCGGGGTCCCCCAACAACGCACGAGGAGGGCCACCGTAGGGTTTTAGCCGGTAAGAGTCCGGCATAACCTGCTCCCTCCCCCGGGGGAGCGGGTATCCATGAGGATTTCCCTACGTTAAAAAAAAAAAAAAAAAAAAAAAGGTAATAGGAGCCAAGTAAGTAGGAGAGGAAGCAGCTATGAAATGTCGGTGGAAGAGAGTAAAGACAAGTTTAGTATGAAAGAAGTGAGTAAACTTAGAATGATGATTATAAAAAAAGAGAAGGAAGAGAAAAGGAATAATATAGTAATTAAGGGCGCGAAACCAACAAGAGACTTAAGGGGATATTCTGGTCTAGAATTTTGAAAAAATCATTTTTTTTTTTTGCATATTCTTAAAGTTTAGACCTTTAAGAATATATCCTCGAGAGAAAATTTTAAAATTCTAATAATTTACGGAGTTATAGCTATTTTAGCCGTTTGAGTACCAGAGGTACTGATGCTTCTAAGGAAGCTAGAATTGCTCGTAAATTAGAACAAGCTTCCGAAAATATATATTTTGAAGTCGAAGAAGACACACTCTATGAACCAGGAATCGCCGATTAACAAAATGTAAGTATAACCATTCTATGACTTAGACCGCTGCGGTTGCCTGAAACTTTTGCTCAAAACTTTAAACGCGTTTTTCTCAAAACTACTTTTTTCAACATGGTTGACATGATATCTCAAGTTCTATTTGACCGATTGACTTCAAATTTTGTACCAACCTTCAATGTATAACTCTCTATCGCCCCTACCACTTTTGTATCAAAATTATTTTTTTTACTATTTTAAAAAATTAAAAATCATGAGAAAAAAGAGTCGAAAATGCTTTTTTTTCAAACAGCCGCCATTTTGCGAAAAAAATGTTTTCCACTTTCTCTTAGGTAGGAGCTATAACGACATTCTTACTAATTAAGAATCTTTTTTTAAATTTTGTTTCAGATGACCAGAAGGGTTGCAATCGTGTCAACCAGCACACCTCGTTTTTTTTTTACCCCCAACTTTACCAGCTTATAACTTATTTAATTTTCTTTTTTTTTTCAAAAATTTTTTTGTGTATTTTCAAGATATCAATAAATATGTTATAAAAAAATAAATGGTAAAAATATTTTTTTTTTTTTTTTTTATCGAGCTCGACAAAACGCCCAAAATTTATGCCTCTAGACCAGAATACTCCCTTAAAGAAATGGATGAAGAAATTCCTTAAGGACACATTAGAGGTAGAGAACGAGATAATGAATAATAGGTTGAGCGGTAATGTAATAGTGGTCAAATTAGGAAGTAGTAAAGAGATAAAGGAGATGGGGAAGAAAAAGAAATTAGCAGGAGGGATGATATTCATAGAAAACGATCTGACTTGAGAAGAAAGAAAGGTACAGGAAAGAATAAATGCGTGGGTGAATGTACAAAAGAGAGAATAGAAGATATAAAAATAGAGATGGTAAAGGATAAATGGGTTATGGAAATACTGACAATGAGCTGAAATTGAAGGAAGGAAGAAGTGAGATCGGAGTAGATAGGGATGAGGACAGGAGGCAGGGGAAGGAGGAGGAAATGAGATACAAATAGAGGAGGAAATAAGAGTGATTTTGCTTAAATCAGGAAAAGATATTAGAGATTAGAAAGGGTAAGAAGGAAAAAGGAAAAGGGAGAATATTTTTTGGAACGTGGCAGGCTTAGAAAGGCAGAGTATGAATTTTTGGAATTATATAACGAGTTATGATTATATAGGATTATATGAGACATGATTAGAAGAAAGAGGTTGGGATTAGAAAGAATTTATCAAAGTTACATGAATGGGTGAGCTTTCACACAAGTAGGACAAGTAAAAAGAAAGAAGTGAAAAATGAGATATTGATAGATTTAAAAAGAGGTTAGAATAGTGAGGGAGATGTTACAAACTCATCAGCACTAGCAGAAAGGGTTGTACGAGGAAAAGGTAAAAATGAATATCTTTACACACATATATACAATGTTGAGAAAGAGAAGAATATAGATGAAATATTTAAAAAGAAGAAAGTTGCAAAGGGAAAGGAATAATCATAACAAACAAGAAAGAGGTGTGGGACTACATAAATAGGAGAAGAAAAGAAAGGAAATGGGTAAAGAACACCATGTAGAAAGAGGAATGGAGAAGTCATTTCATGAAATTATTAAGAGGAATGGAAGTGGTGACAGAAAACAATGGGACACAACATGAAAGAGGAGTAATACAAAGAAATACGAAGTCGAGGACGAATGCGAGACAAAGTCAATGGAAAAAAAAGAACAAGAAGAAGAGAAGGAGCTAGAAGTGGAAGAGATAAGAAGAGCAATAAAATGAAATTAAGGAAAGCAGCAGACATCGATGGGACCTCTATGGAAGCATGGAGATATGTATAGTAAAGAGGAGATGGACAAATTTAATCAAGAAGCTATGGAAAGAAGAAAAAATTCCGAAGGAATGGAGAACAAGTATAGCGGTCCCGTTAAAAGAGGAGACAAAGAGATGTCAAAGAAAATTAAAATAGCGCGGGTTACCGCCCAACGGAGCGCCCTAACATCGAGACGGCCCTGACGAATGACCTAGGAGGGGGAATCGAGGCACGCGAGGTGGCGTGCACGTTTTGTCTTGTCGAGACGATTGTCGTGAAAACGTTCTGGAAACAGCGTGAGATCGAGAATAAAAGATTTTACTATATAACTGATTCACTTTCGATAAAGTTTGTTTTAACGGACATTCCGAATCTCCTGGTATTTCCTCATTTTCTAACAGAGAAGACCGAAAACTATAGAGGGATTTTACTTTTGTGCGTATAAGGTCTATGCGGAAATTTTGAAATAGTGTAGGTTAGAGGAAGAAGAAAGGAATGTTATCAGAGAGCCAGGCTGGTTTTATAAAAAGGAGATCTACCATGGATAATATATTTATTTTAAACCACATTGTGCAGAGGAAGATAGCAAAGGATGGTAAAGAAAACAAAGTCTACGCAATATTTGTGGATCTTAAGGCAGGATACCACCTTTGTACTTTCAAAAAATCGAAAATTTTTTTTTTTGCTTAAAGTACTCTTTCAAGTGTATAGAATCGAAATTCATTCATTAGACTGAAACCTTTTTCTAGTGTTATAAACCGGTTTGGAGCAAGCGCTCTCGGCGCGTTTCTCGGGCTGCCGAGCGCGCACAGACAGACTACCTGTCTCATCCTACTACTTGTCAATTTACCGACCTAATTATGGCCCCTTTTAGTTCCAAATAGTGAAGTATATGTCGCTAGTTACTTTTTTCATTATAATATGACATATACTTCTATGTTTTATATAGTTCATAACGAATTAGTCGTGTAAACATCATTCACGTGTTGCTTGGTTTTGTCTTTCACAAGTTTCTTTCGAACGTTTATTCATTGTTCATCATGGGGAAGACAAAAGTAGTGGAGAAAAAAGGGACAAGAGGAGGAATTAGTCGTGCCTCGAAACCGAGAAGCAGCGGAAGGAAGCCGCTGAATCGATACATGTTAGAAACAGAAAGTGAGAGTGTCAGTACATCGGCAAAGAAACTGAAACTTAGTGAACATGAATATCATATTAATGTGGACGAACCTTTTGGTTATTGTGTGATCAATTTTGTAACTGTTTTTGCAGCAATTTCTGAATTTCTAGTGTGCAAAGAGTGTAAATCTCCCATAAAATTTCAAGAAGCAAGTATCCGTGGATTGGGTTTTAAAATTGCAATTCTTTGTGAACAATGTATACCGAAATATATAAACTCGTGCCCCGTCATAAACAATCACGCATATGATATAAATCGTCGTATAGTTTTGGCTATGCGATTGCTCGGTTGGTGTAAATGGCATTAAAAAATTCTGTGCATTCATGTGTTTACCAAATCCAGTATTACAAGCTTGCTAATGAAGAAGAAATAGATGCTGAAGGTATCCTGTATGGCGCAGGTATTGCAGATTGACGGTTAGTTGAAAATATTTATTAGTTTCATGTATGTAAAACTTTAAACGCGTTTTTCTCGAAACGATATTTTTTAAATCTGCGTGTCAAATTAGTCTTCCAATTTTCATCGGATTGACTTGAAACTTTGCATAATTCTTCCCTATGGTATAATCTAAGGATGTACGTAGGATTTTTTCTGTAGCGTTGTTATTTTATTTTTGGTCCACAGTTTTATAAACTTTTTTTACCCTGAAAAATTGAATTTTTTTTTTAATGACCGCCATTTTCTTAAAAATCGAAATTTCGTAAAATCCCTACGTACAGACTTAAAAAATATTGTTATTAATAAGAAAAAATTTTGATTTTTGTTCTAGGAGCTACGTAGAAGAAGGAATTTGACACGCAGACTGACGGTGTTCCTCAAAAGCCGTATACTTTTGCCCCACCTACAAGAGGCTATTTTTTACTTTTTCGACATTAAAAAATTTTTTATTGCAGCTTAAGGTTGTCTTAATGAATGGCTAAAACCGATTTTCTTTCTGCGCATTTTTTGTATGAAAAAAAAAATCATGAAAAACGCAAACCTCCAAAATTGCAATCAAAGGTGGTATCCTGCCTTAAAGCGGCCTTCGACAATGTAAATAAAAAGAAACTATGGAAAACGTTGAAAGAAAAGGGATTTGAAAGGAAATGAATAAATAGAATAAAAGGATTGTATGAAGAATCAGAGATTGCAATAAGGACAAAAGATTGATTGGTTTCACAAGAAGCTTCGTAACGAGAAAAGGAATGAGGCAAGGCTGTGTCCTGATCTTTAACTTGTGGATTTAGATTTTGGATTTAGATTGTGGATGACGTATTTGGAAGAAGGAATGTAAGAGGAATAGGTTTAAGTATATGCATAAAATTTGATCGCTATATGCAGATAGCATATGCAGATAATATTGTTGTAATAACAAAAAATAAGGATACTTTGGAAGATATGCTAGGAACTTGAAAAAGGTTTTTAGAAAACAAGGAATTGGAATTGAGTATGGAAAAGTCAAAGATCATGATTCAATAGCAAAGGAAGGAGAGAAAGAAAGGCATGGAAATGGGATGGCGGTATAATAAAGGAAGAAAATTTTAAATACTTAGGTTTTACGTTTAATAGGAAAAAGAATTATATTGATCACATAAAGGAGCTAAAAAGGAAAGGAAAGATAGCGGCTAACAAAGTATGGGGATTAGGAGAAAGGATATGCAAGAACGATTTTAGAAGAAGATAGATATTATTTAGATACCTGGCAAAGAACGCGATGGAATATGAAGTAGAAATATGGGAATGGAAAGAAAAAAAAATTAGAGAAAATTATGTTAGCTTATGTAAGATGGTTGTTTAGGCTGAACTTTTGTACGCCGAGATATATAATAAAAAGGAAGTTAAGCATCTGGAATTTAAAAGCAGAATGGGGCAGAATTAAGAGCATTGAAATGTGAAAAAAGATGCAGAGAAAATGATAGCGGTATTCTATTAAGGGTATGTTGGGAAGAAAAGGATAAGAAGATGGGTGGAAAAAAGACTTTATATAATATAATATATAATATAATATTATATAATATAATATAACAAGGAAAGAGAAAGTTTTTTCGACGAGGTAGGATGGAAAATAGATGCAATAAAGGATTTATGGAAATTATGAGGATATAAAAAGTATAGTTATGGTAAGAGAAAAGGATATCCAAAGATAGATCATAGATAATAAAATAGAGAAGATAAAATATAACCAAAGATATAAAAGGATAAGGATAGAGATCGGGAATTCTAGGTATTTATTGCAGGAAAACATGGATAAACATTTGATAGGGGATGGGATAAGAGTATTGGTTAAACTAAAGTGTAAAAACTTGGAAGAAACAAATAGGTATTGGCTGAAGGAGGAATATGGATCTTGTAAATTTTATAAGAAAGGTAGAGATAACTTAAAACATTTTATAAGGGAGTACGAGGAAATTAGAGGTTGGTTCGACAGCTAGGCAGAAGTAAAGAGGAAAAGTTAAACAAAATTTGTAATGACATTTTAAATAAGGAAAAAAGAAAAATACTAATAAAGCTTTGGAAGGAAAAAGAAGAAAGATGTAAAGAAGATGAGGGTTTTGAAGGCAATGTGGGTGAGAGTTAGTTCATGAAACATTAGGTGCAATAATGAAGTACAAATACAGAATAGAGTAGAGTTTGTGTATGCTTAGATATAAATGTATAAGGACATAAGCGTTGTATGTGATAAAATTTAAAATTAGAAAGATGTAGAAAATAGAAAGTAATAGTTTTAATGTATATAGCGTCTTAAGTTTACATAGAACGCTAAGGTACGATGTATACAGGGTGTCCGATAATTCGAAGTCCACCCGTAAACTGCAGGTAGAGTAGGTTAAACTGAGCATAAAAGTCCTGTATCATTTTTTGATATTCTTAATATTTACCGAGATATTAACGAAAAAAGATCGGCGAATCCGCGCGAGGAAAGCGCGCGCGGCGAGAAGGACGTCCCACCGCTACGTGCTCACTAAGCGCGCAGTGAGACGGTGGGAGGAGCCTACGAGCGTAATACTAAAACACTGCGGCGACCGCGCCGAATTATTGGTATAATCCCACCGCTCTATCTCCCACCGCCACACTGCGCGCTTAGTGAGCACGTAGTGGTGGGACGTCCTTCTCGCCGCGCGAGCAAAGCGCGCGCGGATTCGCCGATATTTTTTGTTAATATCTCGGTAAATATTAAGAATATCAAAAAATGATACAGGACTTTTATGCTCAGTTTAACCTACTCTACCTGCAGTTTACGGGTGGACTTCGAATTATCGGACACCCTGTATAAAGAAAGGATGTACATAAATATGTAATGTAATGTAAAGTGAGTAAAGTAAGTTTAAAGCTAGGTTACGGGGCGCGTGAAAGTATAGATGAATGTGTGTATTTAGAGTAATTGTAAAGTCCTTTCTTGACTAAAAGAGACCAAAATCGTTCAGACATTACTGAGAAAATCAGATAAATATAATGCAAAAAAAAAATTAATTTTCTTATAACCGTTGTAAAATAAAGTTTTACTATAAACATTTACTATTAATAAATTACTCAAGAACTATTTAATAAAATATTTAAATATACAATGTTCTCATGTATGTTTATCGCGATATTTTACTAAAACATTGATAATTAAATTAACAATCCGAATTGGTATTATGTAAAATTAAGTAATTTTCACAATTATAAATCTTATTTTACTCAATGCTATTTCTAAGACAACAGTATTACAATAATATCTAAAACTCAAATTTTATTGATGTCTTAGTTGTTATAATAAAAAAAAATTTTAATTTAATTATAAAAACGCTTTTTATGTTGATAAAAGAATACGAAGAGCAATGGTTAATTAAGTAAATGTTACAAGAAAATGTATCGGATTTCATGTTCCTCGTATTTTCATAGGAAACGTACATAAGATTTCGTTTTGCTGCATCCATTTTACAATCATTACATTGTCCGGTATTTTAAACGGCACATCAATATCAAGCTTCCACAGCACTCGTTGTTTCAGTTTTGACAAAGCCTGTATAACAGTTTTAATCTTGTCTAATCCAATAGTTTTCCATTTCACATTTGTTCCTAACGATATTACGATAGCTCCGTTTTTTGCTTCATCAAGAAATATGCGCACATCCTGCAAAAAAATAGTAAACTAAACATTTTGATAATATACAAAAATATGTATCTCTATTCTGAAATATAATTATAAGTAACCGATACATTTTTAAGCGGATTATATCTAAGCAGAAAATTATATTATCAAATTTATTTAAATAATATTCATACGACAGTCTTTTTATAAGTCATTGTTTTAAATAGAATATTATTGTAAGAAATATATAGTTTTACGTTCTAAATTTGACAAATGTCACAATATTTAACTTCTGCTTGCAATTCACTAATTATTACAAAAATTAATTTATAATTAATTAATAAATAAAAATATCATGTTAATAGAATTGTTATTTACTCAATTATAAAAGCTGTTGAAAATATAACATTTAAATATAATATTTAAAACATGTTTTTACGTATTACATTCTAGACAGTATTTATGTCTAACAAAAACATTTTTACAACATGCATCTGGTTTAGAGAGCAGATCCAGAAAATTTTTTCTGATGAAATGCAAAGCTGGAATTAACAAATTTTCTACTTTTATTTTTTATTTTTTCTATTAATTTTTTATTTTGATTTTTATTTTGTTTTAAAACCTGTTTTATCTAGTGTAAATTTATTATTCTTAATCTACTATGCTGTTGCTGAGTCGGTTATACATATATGCACATTGTATGAGAAATAAGCACATGCAAAAATTCTTACAAATTTAGAACTATGTAATAAGTTATTGATTTATTAAAAACAGAATTAAAGACTTTTCCTGACCTAATTATTTATTTAAAATTTTACTAATTAAAACAGTATTTGTTACAATATTCTGAATAAAAGAGAAAAATCTATAACACGAGAAGAAATGATAAGTTTGAGAATGTGAATATAGTTAATAATAATTCGGTTAGAATTTCATTAAAATTCCATTTCAATATATTAGGTTGTTAATTAAATTCACTTGTAAATAAAAATAACGGTAGAATTTATTAAGTTTATATTTCACACCGATTTTTTTTGTTTCTCAAAAGTTGGCTATTCTCCTGTAACAAAATATGTCAATAAGTCTAATCCTAAGATAATATTTGTAACAAAAAAATTTTTTAATTTTGATTTAAAATGTCACCTGAGAAAAACCATATCCGTCATTTTATTTTGCTGTTCTTTAATTTGAAGAAAACATCAACAGAAACAAAACAATTGATTGAAGATGTCTAGATAGTGGGACTATATCTGCAAACACGTGTGAGAAATATATTCGACGGTTCAAAAGTGGCGATTTAACTTAACAAAAGAACGCGTTGTACGACCAGTAAAAACAGAAATTGATGATTTAGAAGTGTTGTTGAAAGAGGATCCAATCTTATCGTGAACTTGCAAAACAACTTGGAACAAGTAAAGTTGCCATTTGGAAATGTTTGAAAGACAATAGGAGAATAACATAGGCGGAAGGAAAGCAGATTCCAACTATTTCGCTTCAAGTTACAATTTTGTTAAAACTACCGCCAAAACCATATTAAGATGGGAAATTTTTCCTCATCCTGCCTATTCTCCCAGTGAGAAATGAATCGTCGAAACGATGTCAATTAACGAATCATTTCTCACTGGGGATGTCTTCGGACTATCACTTATTTTACTTGATGCAAGTCTGAAAAGATTACGCTTCAAAGATCTCGGTGAAATAAAAAATTGAATTGATAACTACTTCTAAGGAACCTGAATTTTTCCACTGTGGAACTCTTGCCAAAGATGTGGGAAAAGATCATCGAGCTGACGACCATTATTTCAATTGAGAAAAATTATAATGGTAAAATTGGAAAAATTATAATGGTAAAATATTGAGTAAAATTATAATGGTAAAATGATAATGGTAAAATTATAATAAATATCTTATTCTAATAAATATCTTAAAGTACAAAATCTATAGAACTTAGTTGATGATTTAAAACGTAAATTTTTTTTGCTAATATTCTTATTACAATTTTTTTAATTGTACTTTTTAAGTAAGAAGTATAATTTCTCTTACCTCAGGATACATTACGACTATCTCGCCGACAATTGGTTGCACGGCCTGGGTATTCAATCCCGCAATTTCCAAAGTGTTTGGCGGTAGTGGAATCGCAAGCTCAAATGCAGGATGACTATTGATCAATACGATATTAATACTGTCTATTTCTATTTCATGTAATGGCCTGATTGAGTGGCCTATGTATTTCTCGGTAATCCGTTGAACAATAGGCAAAAAGTAATAATGTCGTATAAGATTGTCTACCATGTAATATAAAGTATTCCACGTTCTTTGCCACAAACCTTCAGGTTTTGCATTAGCTGCATGCGTGTAAGGTCGAACAGTCGGATAACTTGGACCACCGATGTAATCATTGAGCCAAGGCGCAGAACCAAATGGAACATAGCCTACTATGGGTGGCTTACCTTTAGCAATCTGAAAAACGATACTGACTACAGGCTATGCAAGAAAACTAAATTGCTATTATTTTATAATAAATAAACAAAATAAAATAAATTAAGTACTTTTCTGCAGAAAATGTCCTTGATTTTTATTAACAAAAATAATATATTTATATAAGAATAACCTATTATTTTGTGGAAAGATATTATCATTAGTTCCACGACTGTTATTTCCGTGTATTGTTTTATGTTTATTAAAGTTTGTTATGAAATTTTTCATCATATTTTTTCGCATTTTGTACATTAAAGAAGTCTAATCTCTAGAATTTCAACATCTTTTTAAACGGATTATATATATGAAATGATTGGTGACTGATAATGTCACAAAGCAAAGAATGACTAAGCAACTTCTTATGCAACTTGTTTTGTAACACATCTTGATTTATGAGACAGTTTCGTTAAGTCGTTTGTAATTTAAAAATAGAAATTTAAAAATATAAATAAAAAGTTACAGTTCACTCATTGTTTACCTCCCATAATCCGTAGAAACATTGAGTTAAAGTAATGTCCTGCACTATAACGTCAAACTCAACAGTCTTAACCATTTCCAAAAGTCCTTTCGCTGCTTTAGTTTTCATTACTGTATCACATGCTTGAATGCCCCATAGATATGTGAAATACGTCATATAAAGTACGCTATACTGTTCCCATTCAGCTGGGTTGTAATTCTCGGATTCTTCATAAGTTTGCATCATATTATCAAAAACCTGAAAATAATATTCTTTATTACATAAGAGAGGACATATAAAAACGAGATAATTTTAAAGTATATATGTATATTAACATATATGCGTATAATTTTAAGATATTAATGTATATATACACACGCGCGCGCACACAGTGTTCCATTTTCACTTACCTCGAAAATAATGCATTTTCAAAAAAAAAAAATGGAAATGTCATGTGGATTAAAATGACAAACCAATATAGGGATGTCTTCTTTAAAGTAAACAATAACTTTTACGATCAAAACAAATTAAAATGTTTCGTTTAAAAAAATGTTTCAAATAAAAGCACCGTTTAAATGAGGACAAATAATAGTAAAATTAATTTTCGAAAAAATCAATTTTTCAAGGTCATATGAAAGCTATTGCCCTTTTTTTAAATAAAATTATATGATTTTTTTTCATAATATGATTTCTCTTGTTAATCTGTAATCTGTAAATGTATTAAGATAGATTTGTCGAGAAATCAATAGTTTACGAGATATTTTATTCTGGCATATTTTAACATAAAGTATTTATTAAAATAAAATAATATGTAAAAATATAAATAATTTTTAAACATTGCTTTCCGTTAGTACCGGTCACCCTTGCACAAGACTATAGGACCTTATTCATTAATTATGTGTTTAATTTATATTTTTATACAATAACTCGAAAAATATAATACAATAATGTAGTCACTAATTTAATGTGCAATAATTAAAAGTGTGAGTTTACGTATGAGCTTACAGACGACGTTTCAATCTTCTTTAACGTCATCATCAGTAGTAGTGTCGTAGTATTGTCAAAAATAATTACTTTTATAACCTTGAAAAATTGATTTTTTCAAAAATTAATTTTACCATTATTTGTCCTCCTCCAATCCTGCAACTTTTTTTTAAAACCTTTTTTTAATGCATTGTTTTAAATATTACAATGTCTGAGTTCAAATAAAACACTCTATATGTGTAAAGCATCCCAGTGGGAAATGATTCGTCAATCGACGTCGAAACCATCACATCGATGCCGATTCGACATCGATCGATGAATCATTTCTCACTGGAATACTAATCTTATGTAAGATCAAAAATAAAATTTTAAAATAAAAAAGTTACATTTTTATTTGTTTTATAAATTGCAAATAAATCGATTTATCTCTCAAAATATCTTGGAGTCTCATAATCTACTTACAGCGTACGTTAAATTCTGCGCGAGTTTACCCTTGATGTTAGTTTCATGTATGCTCACTGCGTGTACATGATGACCTTTGCGAAGTAAACCTTTAACTAAATTTACCGCCCAAATATGATGACTAGTCGATGGAATAGCCTCTATCAATAAAATTGACAATGGTTTCGATGCTGTCACGAAATCACCAATTGCAATACAACAAACGAGAAAAATGAAATGACCTAACATTGTTTCATAAAATTTTTTCCGTGGTTATTTAGATCCTAAGACTGACTGTGTCATGCAACATGTGCAGCATTTCTCTTCTCCTCGTTTCAAAATAATAGCGTTTATGATATCAGTTGACATAAAATCATAGCATCAATATTGACTTGTTGACATATCTCTTAGATGTATAATTAGAAAAAAAAGGAAAAAAAAGATATACGAAAAAATAATATGTATGTAGTACACAATATCTATTCATTACTATTACTATATTGTTAAAATTGGATGAAGACATTTACACGCAAAATAATTATTTAATCAGTTGATTGTTACATAATGCACAAAAATGGAATAAGAATAGAATAGGACCTAAGAGGATCTAAACCAAAGGTCGAAATAAACGTAATAAACATTAATTTTATATATCATTTGTACCAGTTTGACGTCAGTTACTGCCCTTTCCTTTGAAGAATAGAATAATATATTATACATATGTATAATCAATGGGAAGAATAGAATAGTATATACATATTGGAGTAGAATGTTATATACATGTATAATACTATTCTATTCTTCCCATTATGATATTTGTATGCAAGAACAATCATTCAATCAGTGCTTATATTACATGATTGATCATTAAATAATACAATATATAGGCTGTGGTCCGAAATGCATTGACAGTGCTGTGTGCTCACGGTTAGTTTATAGTTTACGTCATGTGTATACTATAAATTTTCAACACTATAAACACATAATTTCGAACCGCAGCCATAATAATTAATTATTATATAGTGCGCCTCATAAGTGTAACACTCACCATGGGCAGTAGAGCGGATTAAACTGAAAAAAGTATCCTACACTGTTTTGCAATTATGGTAATAAACAATGAAAAATTAATTAGTCAGGATCCCCAGTAGATAAGCGTGCGTTCACGTGATTCAGTGAGAAAGAACAGTTAGGTAAATATTTTGAACTCAAATGCAAAGTCAATGAAAAAATAATTGATAAAACACATAGCATGATAAATAATTCATTAATTAAGTTTTTAAATATTAATATGACACGTAAATTATTTTGAAGGTTATATTTTAATCAAAATATTTGCGGTAAAATAATGTCTTATCACTATAGCAGATAAAGATCAAATAACAATTGTTATAGATAGAATTTTATGTAAGAATTGGATGATTAAATGGCTAAGTGATGAACCTACTTACAGAAAGCTAAAAAGAGATTCTATTAAATCAACTAGATTTGAAGAAATTAGTTAAAACATGGTTTGACAACAATATCATTGATGAACATATATATAATCAACTAAAATGCATCAACGGTAATCTACTTAGATGCTACAAAGTCAAAAATTCATAAGAATGGTTTTCCTTTAAGAATCATAGACACTGGAGAGTCCATTATACAATGTAGTGAGGGTCCTACATGACATCTTGGAATAAATCTGTTCCGAAATCGAAATCGCATCTCAAACAGTTGATCCTTTGTGAGAAACATTAGCAACAGAGTGATTCAAACAGAATGAATGAAATTCTGTTTCTCAATGGCACTGTTTAATAACATTCCAAAAAAGTTAATTCTAAGTAAGAACAATTGAGAGAAGAGTGACATCTAAAAATAACAAAATTCAATTTACTCCAATTTTTATATGCTATAAAATTAATATTATTATCTATTGATATTATTATCCACGAATTTTAATTTCGGGAGGGGGAAATTTTTTGAACAGATTTTCAGTAATCCGATGGGATTTCCACTTTCACTCATTTTAACTGATATGCCAATGAACGACTAAGAGACATATTATTTAAGTTTGTTGGATTTCAAAATTCTTGTGTTCTACAGATATGTCGATGACATTTTTACGTTAATTCCTAGGATTAGAATTAATGATATGCTTAAAGATTTTAACAGTTACGCGTTAAAAATTTACACAAGAAACGGAGGAAAGTACATCGATTAATTTTCCGCACTATTTTCCGCATTAATTGTTAGAGATAAAAACATTGGCGACCAATCGGTGGTGTAAACCATTTTCGGAGCAATTATACTTTTTTTTTTAACTATCCACTTAAATATAAAATAAACATAATTAAAAATCTTGTAGATAGAGCTTGTAGCTATATTACTTTCTGACACACATTGACATAAATTTTAAAAATCCTTGTAAAAATAATTGTTTCCTGATACATGTTATTAATATATGAAAAACTGTATGAAAGAATTAATTTAATTATCAAAATAGTATATGCTATATTACTAATAAACTAAATAAGATAGACCCTCAAAATGTATACCTGTCCATTATATATTATTATAAAAGCTTTAGTAATAACGTTGGTCATAAGAAAAATCAATTTAGACCTTTTTACTAGGCCTAAAAAAAGTCGATTGCATAATAAGAAAAGGGAAAGACAAGTTAAAGATTCTGAAACAAATAGAATTAGTTCATAAAATAAATTGTTCTGATTGTAACACTTGCTATATCGGACAAACGAAAAGAAACATATTTAAGGTTGCATTCTAAAAATTGAGTAAAATTTTCCTCAAATATAGCTCACGTCGCATATACTATTTGAGAATCCTCAAATAAAACGTTTTGGAATGCAACCTAAAAGAACACCAGAGTAAAGAAGTACAACAGCAATCATTCAGTGGTTGTACGACAGTATGACAACAATCATTCAGTGGCTTACTCAAAACAACAATGAGAGTATTAACCATCTCATTTGCATGATTGCTCCAAAATCAACTTTTTGTTGTGCCGTCGTTGCTGCCAGCATTGCAGTGTGCTTGTTCAATGAAGGTGCTACTCCATTGTTACAAATCATGAATAGGAATATCACTTGGGTCATTATCCATAACATATGCCCATGATGAAGATTTGACGCGCGTCACGACGATTGAACGCCAGGCACAGCTTGCGACCAAAGAGGCCAGACAACAACGCAGGATGCAAGATAGCATGTGTGTGGTGGCCGATTATTTTCAATCAGTGGAGAGTTTATTATATGGCCCTGGAATAGATGACAGCTTATAAGTTGAGTAAAATTTGAATTATGTATATACCCAGTGAGCATTATGTTATCAAAAAGAGCTCTTAAAGTATTCAGGTTTAAGAATTGGATGTCCGACAACGCCATCTTAAAGATAACATAATGATGTCAATAAGTCCTCTGATGCGTCAATTTTAGAGGAGAAAAAGACATCATATAAATAATATCCAAAAGAATACTAGAATCTGACTTCTTATAAATGTCATAAGAATGTTAATATTAAGAATTGTTATTTATAGCATATTTATATTCTTACTATTACATAAAAAAAGAAATATGATACAATATTATATGTATATAAGTTTTTTATTATAAATATAGAATCTACAAATATTTTCACAATTGTAACAATTGTTTATTCAAGTTCAAACTTTAGACTTTAGACTTATAATACAGTAATGATTTTTCTTACTTAAAACAAAAACAAAAAATAAAATATATTAATAAAATAATTATGGCAATTATTTTTATTAATAAATTTTACTGAAAAATCATTATCAAATAAAAAATCACTAAATGTTTGGTATTCTTTGAGAGAAATACGAATTCTTACAATACATTCTTTGAGCGAAATACGAATTCTTACAAACAATTTTTATAAAGATGAACGCGTTTTAAAAATTATTTCTTTTCATGTTTCTTTGCATGTTGGTTAATCCGATCTCCAGCATGCTGCAGCCAGTTTTTAATAACAGTTTGGATGGAATGGGAAGAAATACTTTTTCCATTAATATTGATGATCACTTCTGAAAAAATCATATTAATTAGTTTTGTAATAAATTTAAATTATTAAAATTATAAATTTATTTTATATTTACTTTTTGTAAAAATATATTCGCAGTAAATTATAAAATAACTTAAAAATTTATGAGAAAAAGTAATAACTGACTCCAAACCAGCACAAGTGATATATTAATTGACATTTATTACGTTTCTGGAAGATATTTAAACTTCTTCTCTAATCACCCGCTCAAATACAAACAAAACACCATTACGAACCTTGTGGATAGAGCTATTTTACTTTCTGACGAGAGATTCCACCAAAGTAATATTATATTGATCAAACAAATTCTGCGCAATAATCTCTACCCAAAACTCCTCATAAATCATCATATTAATAAAAGACTCAAGGAGCTACAGCACAGACGCAATAATACTCACGACAACATTGCTTTCGATGCGAATAACTGCATTGTCATTCCGTTCTCTAAAGAAGTTGGAAGAAACATTGAACGCATTTTAACGAATGCTAATCTTAAAACGCTGTACTCCATCGTTAATAGATTGGATGTAATCATAAAGAAAGGCAAGGATAATCTATGTGTTCTTAAACAAACGGAATTAGTCTATGAGATTAACTGCTTGAATTGCAACGCATGCTACATAGGGCAAACGAAACAACACCTGATTACCCGATTAAAGGAACACGAAAATGATGTCAAAAAACACACAGCGAATCATTCTGTCGTTAGTAAGCATAGATTATCCTATGACCATGAATTTGACTGGGACAATCCTACAATTCTACATAAAGAGACACATACAAGAAAAAGGGAGATTGCGGAAATGCTTTTCATCAAGAGATGCAGTTTCGCAATCAACTCCCAAAGAGACACGGAGAATTTGACTGCGATATACGACGGACTCCTTAATATTTTATAATTTATAATTTTATTTTCACTTGACACAACCTTTTCTTATTTATTATTTACATTTTAGACATTTTATTGACCCGAGTTTTCTATTTTATTTAATATTTTATAATTTATACCTTTTACTTTTACTTGACAACCTTCTCTTATTTATTATTTACATCTTAGACTATTGACCCGATTTTTCTATTTTATATATACTGGTTTGTGTCCTTTTTATTTTATTTTATTTATTATTTGTTTATATCCTAATATTCATTCTGCCAATCCTGTACATCTTTGAAAATATGAGTAGAAAAGAATTTGACTGAAAATTTGATTGTCATAATCATAAAATAACTTTCTACAATATTTTTCTCTAAATGGCTAAGTTTGAAACTTATCTCAAATATCTGAAGGTTAACTTTGTGTTTTTAATTAAATGCTTCTTTGTATTATGTTGTATTTATATTTTGATAAAACATCTGTTAAGAAGAACACAATGATGTATGACAAGATTATTATTAGTCATTAAAACTCAATTTATCATAAAAATATCTTATTAACCATAAGATAAAAATAAAAACAATTTCTAACACGTCTAACGTTTCTCAAAGAAATGTAGTATATTGTCACCATTGACATTTTCTTCAATAAAATAAAGAAAGAAAATAAAAAAGATCCATAATTTTATTATTAATAATTCATATCGTAAATGGAAAAATTTTTAGTTTTAGTCGGGAGAGTACTACTGATATTAGTCTTATTGTTTATTTTTGTATGTAAATTTACATGTCTTTTAGTGTTCATCTTTAAAAAAATCACTAAGATCACGCTACTATAAGACGACCGTTTCGGTAACATGTAATTTTCATTAGATAAATTATTTTTTACTCTCAAGTTCCAAAGATATTCAAGATAACAATAATTGCTTTACCTTATATATAAATACAGTTATATAGTGCCTATTAAAATATAAATTCTTAAAAATTTATTTTTATAAACTTACTGCAACATAATTCGTTGTGAGATTCTTCTCCTTCTTTGACGTTTTTTATATTCTCTTGTTGATTGTTTTTATTAGGTATTCCACAAGGTACTGGTATATCTATTAAAATCATTAAAAAACAAATAAAAGCACACATACACACACAATAAATATAAATATAATATAAAACAAATATTTTATTTAACATATTAACAATCCAGATAAAATTTAGAAATTTTTAAATTATTTTTAGCTCTAATCTACAAATTATTTAATGTACCTCTATGTTACATAAATACATAATATTAAAATTAATGTAAAACATTTTTATATCCTTCAATTAAAAATAAATATTTTAATTTCTTTCAGCAAGACTAACTTTTAACAAACTATAAAAAATCTTTTATATTAATAAAATTATAAAAGTAAAGAAAATTGTATAGAAAATAAAAAATGTATAGAAAGAAAAAGGAGAAAAAATTTTTAATTACATTAAGTAATTATTAAATTCTATCGATAAATAAATTATTAATACTTCCATAAAAAATATAAATATTGTTTTACAACTCACTTATTTCTTCCATTTCCAAGTCAAGTTCCACTGCTTCAGCTGGACATGAAAGATTCATGGGGTTTGTGATGAAACTCTCATTTATATTTAACAATGTATTATTAACTATGTAACAATTAAAAAAAATTTTTTGTTATTTATTTACTGTAATTTACACAATAATAGAATTAATAGGTTTTTTATTTTTAATAAAAAATCAATTTTTTAACTTATTTATTTTTTAATTTGCATAAAAATTTATTACTTATTTTTTATTACCTTCGTTTACAATATCGTTATCATCTTTTTCTGAAGAATTGTCAGTTTCCGAAAGAAACTGTGAAGGTAACACGCTATCAAAATATATTACTTGGTTATCGATTTTCCCATATGTTTCTTTTTCATTATTATCTGTTAATATAGAGTAATTTTTATTATTATAAATAAAAAAAGTTTCTTATTTTTGTATATAAATAATTAAAATTTTTGTATATAAATTGAATAATTCTATAAATTTTTTACATGTACTATCGAAATTGATACATAAAAAAATATGGGAAAACAAAAATTAATAAAATTAAGAAGACCCTATTAATGTTATTAGTCAACTTTTGTGAACTATTAATTAATAAAAATGTATGCTTACTTTTTTCGATGTGTCTTCCATTATTCTGAGTGTTTTTCTTTTCTACATGTCAATGTTTCCTTGCCAAGGTTCAATTTGGAATCATCAATATGTTAATTTACGAGTTTTTGCACAGAGCTTTCTTCATTGTTTTGTATTAACTTATAATTTGTAGGAGGTTTTGGAACATCTATTTTTATTTCAGTTCAATATTAATATTTTTGAATAGTTTCTAAATAAAACATATGTAAATTTATACTTACATAGATCTTTCTGTCGATTTTCAGTTAATTTGTGCTTTTTATGGTAGGTTGATTTCTTATCAATTTTTTTTTACAATTAGTTATATTATCTATTTAAAAAATATAAAATATATAAAAAGTACAAATATTAAAGTGTTTTTTTGCTAAACATTTTTAATTAATTAAAAAAACTTAATGCTTACTTAAATCTTCATTTTCATTTTCTTTATCATCCGAGGAAGAAGTGCAATAACGAGATGGTTTATTGATTCTTCGTTTCTGCGAAGATGCGTTTATATTATACATTTTATTTTTTACACTTGATAATGTTTCTTCGTCATTCGTAGATATATTTGTTGCTTGAATTTCAAAATCTCTCGCTTCCTTGTACGTACCTGAAAAAGTTAGAAATTAAGTGAGTAATTTAGATATTATTAATATACATACATACATACATATATATACAGGGTGTCCCATCGCACTTGTGCAAACGCTCGTGAGCAGGTACGGCACAGTAAACTGAACAGAAAAGTCCTGTACCATTTTGCTAAATTCGCAATAATAAGCGAAATATTTAATATTAAAATTAGGCGAATAAGAGCGCGCCGAAGTACAAGGAGGCAAGCGCTTGAGCCGCCGGAGCTATAGCACGGCCTAGTGTGTCAGCATTGGCTGCCCGGAGATGTGGCAAGAGACGGCAGCGGTGAGGTAGCGGCATGCTGACACACCTTTCCCCTCGCCTAGCGTCCCGCTGTCCTAGGTTACCGCACCGTGGATCTGTTCTTTTTAACTGCACTGCTGAACTGGTGCAATAAGTTAGAGTGAAAAAATATACATTTGTCTCATTCTAACTTGTTGCACCAGTTCAGCAGTGCAGCTGAAAAGAACAGATCCCGTGTCAAGACTCAATTGCCGATATTATAATAAACTGCCAATATTATATTGAAATAATAAGCGTAAATAAAAATAATTTTGCATAAAATATGTTATTTCAATATGTGAGGTAACGATTACAACCTGCATTCGTTGTGTTCTGCTTGAAATAGTTTCAGTCTCTCTGTTTAAGTTGGCATGACGCATTTTTTTAGATTAATTTTATTTTTTTTAATACAAGTGCAGAACTCTTTAATTTTTATCAGGAACTGTAGACCTATTAAAAGTGTTGTTAGAATTCTATTATTCTTAATGTTATTTTTTGAATCTTTATTTTCCTGAAATTCGTCATGCCAACTTAAACAGAGAGACTGAAACTATTTCAAGCAGAACACAACGAATACAGGTTGTAATCGTTACCTCACATATTGAAATAACATTTTTTATGCAAAATTATTTTTATTTACGCTTATTATTTCAATATAATATCGGCAGTTTATTATAATATCGGCAATTGAGTCTTGACACGGGATCTGTTCTTTTCAGCTGCACTGCTGAACTGGTGCAACAAGTTAGAATGAGACAAATGTATATTTTTTTCACTCTAACTTATTGCACCAGTTCAGCAGTGCAGTTAAAAAGAAAAGATCCACGGTGTAGTAACCTAGGACAGCGAGACGCTAGACGAGGGGAAAGGTGTGTCAGCATGCCGCTGCCCGTACCTCACTCTTGCCACATCTCCGGGCAGCCAATGCTGACACACTAGGCCGTGCTATAGCTTCGGCGGCTCAAGCGCTTGCCTCCTTGTACTTCGGCGCGCTCTTATTCGCCTAATTTTAATATTAAATATTTCGCTTATTATTGCAAATTTAGCAAAATGGTACAGGACTTTTCTGTTCAGTTTACTGTGCCTTACCTGCTCACAAGCGTTTGCACAAGTGCGATGGGACACCCTGTATATATATGTATATGTTACCGGCAATGTGTCACTCTATGCAATGCCCAGACAATATGTGAAATACCTGCCCATTATACACATTTTCCAAAAACCGTGGGCATTCTATACAATGCCCGGGCATTGTATACAATGCCTACGGTTTTTGGATAATGTGTATAATGGATAGGTATTTCATACATTGTCTGGGCATTGTATAGAACACAATGCTGGTATTAGACACAATGCCTGTAACATGTATGTACTGTGTATACAGGGTGATTCAGAACAACCCCTGCAGATTGAAATGTCGTATTCCTGAGTAAATTCTGAGATGATTCTTCCTTTACCAAAATTTTCTCCGAAGCTTAGTTTTTGAATTATAAAGGGAAATAGTTAACGAATTACGGAAAGAGTACGGAAGGTAGGCAGGGGCGACGCAACTCACCGTCCGACGCAGATGATTACGTGGGGCGCTTCAGCCTTAGCCCATCGCTTTACGTATCGATACACACGTACATGACACATTCTCGCTCTCTCTCTCACTCACTCACTCTCACTCTAACTTATTCTCACTCTTGCTCACTCATTACCATTTATTTTTGTAATTAAGAAACTAAGCTTAAGAGATAATTTTGCAAAGAAATGTAAGTGTCAGAATTGAGTCAAATGAGGAATACGACGTTTTTCTCAATCACTTACCTGTAGAGATGCGATGACTTCGTGTTATTGTAGTTTCTTAAGAGAGATGGATGGATCGTATTTCTTGTGACTTCTACAACTTTTTGTAGATATTAAATCGCGTTCCCACTGATAATCCACAGCTGAGTAATCACACGCAAAATATTCTTCTTTTATAAATTTACGTTTCACACACGTTTCACTCACTCGATCACTAATCACTGTCGATCACCGAGTAATTATTTGAATGAAAAGAAATCACTCAAAGAAATACACGATACACAACACGCGACACGTGTTTACTTCTCGACAGCAAGCAGTCGACTGATTTTTGGTTATGGTTGTACTAGCGCTACCAACCATAAATGCAAGCGTGCGATTGATCAAATATCTTCAATATTCAGAATGCGGCAATTTACGGTTGGCAGCGCTAGTACAACCATAACCAAAAATCAGTCGACTGCTTGCTGTCGCGAAGTAAACACGTGTCGCGTGTTGAGTATCGTGTGTATTTCTTTGAGTGATTCCTCAGTCAAATAATTACTCGATGATCGACAGTGATTAGTGATCGAGTGAGTGAAACGTGAATGAAAATGTGTGAAACGTAATAAAAGAAGAATAAATTTCTTCTTTATAAAAGAAGAATATTTTGCGTGTGATTACTCAGCTGTGGATTATCAGTGGGAATGCGATTTAATATCTACAAAAAGTTGTAGAAGTCACAAGAAATACGATCCATCCATCTCTCTCAAGGAACTACAATAACACGAAGTCATCGCATCTCTACAGGTAAGTGATTGAGAAAAATGTCGTATTCCTGACTCAATTCTGACACTTACATTTCTTTGCAAAATTATCTCTTAAGCTTAGTTTCTTAATTACAAAAATAAATGGTAGTGAGTGAGCAAGAGTGAGAATAAGTCAGAGTGAGAGTGAGTGAGTGAGAGAGAGCGAGAATGTGAGAGAAAGCGATAGGCTAAGGCTGAGGCGCCCCACGTAATCACCTGCATCGGACGGTGAGTTGCGTCGCCCCTGCCTACCTTCTGTACTCTTTCCGTAATTCGTTAACTATTTCTCTTTATAATTCAAAAACTAAGCTTCGGAGAAAATTTTGGTAAAGGAAGAATCATCTCAGAATTTACTCAGGAATACGACATTTCAATCTGCAGGGGTTGTTCTGAATCACCCTGTATATATATATATATATATATATATATATATATATATATATATATATATTTATATTTATATATATATATATATATATATATATATATATATATATATATATATATATATGTGTGTGGAGTTGTGTATATATGACAGGTAATTCTCTTTATTGATTGCAACCAGAGGTTCCTCAGGGGAATTATTTGGCGCCCTGAAAAGGGCGGATTGGGTGCTCTGTTGCGGCTTTACTTTTCCGGCGATGGGCCGAAGAGCTGGATCAATTTAGCCTTCCTCTTCCTGCGCCTTTTTCTGTGCGTGCGTGGCTTGCCTGTAGGGGCCGCTGGCAGGGCCCCAGGTGGACTTATGGCAGGCGTCGCCGATGGAACGAATCTCTGGCCTCCTTGATGAGGGGGTCGAGGCGTCGTGTCGAATGTGATTGGTATAAGACGATAGGCACGTTCACTTGTACTTACACTTGCGTCCGCGGGTTGTGCGGTGTTCGAAGATGTAAAATACTTCTCGTAATCTGGATCCTCTACAGGGTATACACTAGGGTGGGTCAAAAAAATCAACTATTTTTTTTTTCACTTTGTACTCTGAAAAACTGGTTGGTAGAGACCTCAAAAAAATTCTCTCCAAGTATGAGCTCTTAATTTTAATAGGAACGTCCTCCGTCTTTCAGTTTTATATTTTTTCCTTATTATTAAAAAGAAAAATACATATCTCGGTATCTACTATATGAAAAAAAATATCTCGTCTCATATATTCGTAGGAAATTGAATTCTCTACAAAAAAGGTCTCTTACAATTTTTCCGTAAACCTCACCGTTCAAAAGTTATTAAAGGTTAAAGTTTGATTATTTTAAGGTAGATTTCTTTTTTTTTATGAATTTTATAACTCCATAACAAAAAAACATTATGATACGCGCAACTCATGGTTTTGTTGGAAATTTACTGCTCTACAAAAATGGTCTCTTATGATTAGTCGATTAAATTAATCGTTCAAAAGATATTCATCGTCAAACTTCAATGCACACTATTTTTAACAGTTTTTTATTAAAAATTCAAACAATTTCAATTTAATTCATGAGTTTCGGGGAAATTTGTACAAATTTGAGATCCAATGAATATTAAAATGTTTTAAACTTTTTTTCTAGTTTTTTCTTTAGTTTTAAGCATGTTTGGGTACATTAAAACAAGAAATTATTGCATTTTTTCTAACTTAGAGTCAATGATTCATTAAATTTCAACTAAGATATATATTATATATCTTAGTTGACAATTAAATTAAAAAAAATTTTTGTATTAAATAGAATACGAAAACGTTATTTACTCGAAATTCTTGTCCGTGTGGTTGATTCTCCGGTAGGCTCCGTTTGTGATTGTTTGGTCTCGGATTGCTCCTGTTCCAGTGTGTAAGCTGGCTTTAGTCTATCAATCGAGACGTTTGTTGTTCGTCCGTTGATGCGGACTCTGAACGTTTTGTCTCCTCTGCTGATGACAGGGTACGGTTCGTCATATGGAGGTTGAAGGGTGCCACTGGGTATGTCATGCCTGACGAATACTTGTGGTGACACTGCCAGATCCTTGTATATAAAGGTGTGCTTCTCTCCATGTTTTTTGATTTTCGGTGTCAGATTCCTCATGTATTTCTTGAGTCTACCTGTAAAGTTGTCAGTGGAATCTTCTTTCAATTCTGCCTCCGAGAAGAATTGTCCAGGTAATCGTAATGATTCCCCGTAGACGAATTCTGATGGTGAGGCTTGCAAGTCTTCTTTATATGCCGCTCTGATACCCATGAGGATTACTGGGAGGATTTCTACCCATTCCTCTGTCTCATGGCATTTGATCGCGGCCTTCAATTGTCTATGAAACCTCTCTATCATTCCGTTAGCTGCCGGGTGGTACGCTGTGGTGCGCAGATGTGTTGATCCTGTTAGTTCTGCTAACTTCTTGAAGAGGTTGATCTGATTCGAATTGGCATCCTTGGTCCGTTGTGATTCGTGCTGGAGTCCCAAATCTTGCAATCCAATTTGTGAATAGGCTTCTTCCTACCGTTTCGGCGGTGATGTCCGGAATCGGTATTGCCTCCGGCCATCTTGTGAATCGATCAATGATTGTGAGGCAGTATCTGTATCCTAACGAGGATGGTAATGGTCCCACGATGTCCGTGTGAATATGTTGAAACCTTCTGGTAGGATTTGTGAAGTTCTCTGGCGTCGTGACAGTGTGCCTGAAAACCTTGGCCTTCTGACAGAGTACACATGCCTGAGCCCAGATGCGGCAATCTTTCTGTACTCCTGGCCATACGTAACTCTTTGTTACTAACTTGATTGTGGCCTTGACTCCGAGGTGAGCAACCCCGTGTAGCGCCTGAAAGACTTGTTGTCTGAATGGACTGGTCACGAAAGGACGTGCTATCTGTGTGGATACGTCACAAATTAGTTTCGTGTTTGATCCGGGAATTTGGATCCCGGTGAGTTTGAGTGCTGTGTCCGCACTGTTCTTGACCAATTCAGTGAGTTCTTGGTCTTTCTGTTGTGACTTCGCTAGTTCCTCGAAGTCCGGAGCTTTTGAGATTGACTCTACTCTTGACAGTGCGTCCGCGACTACGTTGTCCTTTCCGCTTAAGTGGCGGATGTCCGTTGAGAATTGCCCGATAAAGTCCAGCTGCCTAGCTTGTCGAGGGGCGCTGCGTAGCAAATCCTGGCTGAAGACGTAAATCAGAGGCTTGTGGTCCGTGTAGATGGGGAATTCCCGTCCTTCCAATAGGTGCCGGAAATGCTTCACCGCTGAGTAGATAGCTAGTAGCTCTCTATCGTACGGGCTGTACTTTGTCTGCGCCCGGTTCAGCTTTTTACTCAAGAATGCCAAAGGTTGCCATTCTGTGCCTGCTTGTTGCTGGATGACTGCCCCTATGGCTGTATCAGATGCGTCTGTGGTTAAGGTTAGCTTAGCATCTGGTTTAGGATGAGCTAGTAGTGCAGCTTCCGTCAGGCTCTGTTTACATGCTTGAAAGAAGTGCTCTAGTTAGTCGTTCCACGTAAGGGGCGTTTTTCCTTTCATCTTGGGTCCTCGTAAAACGTCGTTAAGGATAGCCTGGTCTTTCGCAGCCCCCGGTATGAAACATCTGTAATAGTTCATCATACCGAGGAACTGTCGAGGCTGTTTGATCGTGGTTGGTTTTGGAAGTTCTGAATGCCTTGGACTTTCTCTGAGAAAGAACGTGTGCCTTCGGCTGAAAGCTGGAAACCCAGGAATTTTACTTGGGTTGCCCCCAAGACGCACTTTGCGCGGTTGAGTCGAATTCCGTACTTCGTCAGACGCTTGAACAATTCGTGGAGGTGTTCCGTGTGTTCCTCCTCTGAGCTAGAGGCTATCAGCAAGTCATCTATGTAAGCGTAACAAAAGTCCAGTCCATGGATAACTTCGTTGATGAATCTCTGAAAGATTTGTGCCGCATTTCGTAGTTCGAATAGCATGTAGAGATACTCGAATAAGCCGAATGGCGTGATAGCTGTCTTCGGAACGTCGTCTGGATGTACCGGAATTTGGTTATATGCTCTGGACCAAATCCAGTGTTGAGAAAATCTTCTTCCCGCAGAGTGAGTGTGCGAAATCTTCGATGTGCGGAATGGGATAGCGGTCAGGTACTGTACGTGCATTCAGTCTTCTGTAATCCCCGCACGGTCTCCATGCGCCCTCCTTTTTGGGAGCCATGTGTAGTGGGGCTGCCCATGGGCTCTTTGAGGGTTGAATGATCCCTTCTTGTAAGAGGAGATCGAATTCTGCTTTAGCCGCCTTGAGTTTATCGGGTGCCAGTCTCCGTGGTCTATTTGCTTCTGGGGAGCCCGGCGTTGTCTCAATGTGATGTACTGTGGAGTGTGGAGCACTCGGCTGGTGGATTCCAGTGACCTTTGTGATTTATGGGTACTGCGCTAATAACTGGTGATATCGGGTGTTGCCTCCGACAGACTTCACTGTGTGAAGTGAATTGATACCAGCTGATCCGCGCACCTCCTCGAGTCCTGTTAGAGCATCCATCAACTTGCCCCTTTTCATGTCGGGCAGCAAGTGATAATGCGCCAGGAAGTCGGAACCAATGATGGGCGTTGTCACCTCAGCTATCACAAATCGCCAGGAAATTACGACGTAAGTCGAAATCAGGCTGTAATGTCGTGTCCCCGTATGTGGATATGATGGATCCATTTGCTGCGTACAAAATCCTCGCCGTGGCCGGTTTTCGACCCAGTATCATATTCTTCGGGTAGACGCTGATGTTCAATCCCGTGTCAATGAGATACCGGGTTTTCGTCTTCCGGTCTGTAATGAACAGGCGGCTGGTTTTAGGGCTGACGTCGCTCGCCGCCATTTGCGAACACCCTTCTAGTTTTCCTTCCTTCTGTCCACGGGCTTCTTGTAGGCACACGGCTGTGTGCATTTTTAAGCCTCTTCCTTGAAACGACAGTGGTAATAACAGATGCCGTCCTTAGGAGTTTTGGAGCGGCTACGGGCACGAGATCGTTTCTCGTGTCTTCCCTCTTCTTTGCGGGCCTAGCTAGCCTGAGGTTCAAGTCGGCTATTTGTTTTGCCAAGACCTCGACTTGTTGTTCCAAGGTCTGTCTGTCCTTGGTTGGTTGGATTCCGGCGACGGCTACCGATCGACCGGTCACCTCGTATATCCGGTCTGCCTGTTCTGCGACTTCCGTTAAGTCATCCGCGGAACGTGTGGTCAAGATGGCTTGGAGTTGAGATGGCAATCTGCCCATCCAGAAAGCCCTCAGGAGTGACTCAGGCACTGTGGCGCCCGCTAAGCTTTGTAGATGCCGAAGAAACTGCGAAGGCTTCCTGTCGCCCATTTCTTCATGTTCCAGCAGCTGTCTGATCTGTTGCTCCTGCGATATCGATAGTCGCTGAATGAGTGCCTTTTTGATTGTTTCATACTTGTTAGCACTGGGAGGCTGAGTGATTAGATCCTTGATTTCTTTGGCGTGCCTAGTCTTAATGTGTGACAACACGTAAGCGTATTTGGTGCTATCCTGGGTGATTCCAGCCAATATAAATTGCCCTTCGAGTTGGGCGAACCATAGTTCTGGTTCGTCTGCCCAGAATGGGGGTATTTTGAGCGCTATCCTGTTAATTTGTGCCTGCGCTTCCTCTGGTAAACCAGGTTTTAGCTGCGTGTTCTGGCGGTCTGTCATGTTGCCCACTTTTGTTATTTGATCACGTCGGGGTCACCAATTTGTGGGGTTGTGTATATATGACAGGTAATTCTCTTTATTGATTGCAACCAGAGGTTCCTCAGGGGAATTATTTGGCGCCCTGAAAAGGGCGGATTGGTGCTCTGTTGCGGTTTTACTTTTCCGGCGATGGGCCGAAGAGCTGGATCAATTTAGCTTTCCTCTTCCTGCGCCTTTTTCCGTGCGTGCGTGGCTTGCCTGTAGGGGTCGCTGGCAGGGCCCCAGGTGGACTTATGGCAAGCGTCGCCGATGGAACGAATCTCTGGCCCTGGCCTCCTTGATGAGGGGGTCGAGGCGTCGTGTCGAATGTGATTGGTATAAGACGATAGGCACGTTCACTTGTACTTACACTTGCGTCCGCGGGTACTTGTACGGTGTTCGAAGATGTAAAATACTTCTCGTAATCTGGATCCTCTACAGGGTATACACCCAGACAGGAACTATGCCGACGCGACTCGTTCAATCAGCATAAAAGATTTTCCAAGCGTTTGGCGCGGTTCTTAACTCCGCCACGGCGAGTTTTCTTATACATCATGCATCACCGGATATGTGGCTTAGAAGACCGTCGGGTTTTCCGGGGTACCTCACTACCTCGCTGGTGCTGCCTAGGCGCACTCGAACAACGATGCAGCAAAGAGGTCCCAATCTTATACGGCGTTGGGTAGCCGTTACAGTCCTGCTTGTCCCCAGGACGGGAATCGCTGCTCATCTTGGTTGGGGGTCCGGTATACCGTCGATATTGAATCTTCGACATGAGAAAGTCGCCGCCTCGTGGCCACCTAGCAGCGGCGCCCGAACTACAGTTCGGCGGCTCGCTGAGCCGAGCGGCGGCGTATGTGCGGCTGTGTAAACTGTCCGCCACAATATATATACATTTATACAGGGTGCGGCGCTTAAATCCGGACAAATTAAAACTTTTTTTTAAAGCAAATTTATTGACACAAAATACAAATGAAATAGAAAATTCTTTTACACAGAAATAGTGGGACCTGTCAAGAGTAAAATTACTCTATATAACCTCCTTTAGCCGCAATAACCGCCTCCATCCTTGTCCTGAAGCGCCCGCTCTTTTTAAAACAGCGCTGTCCATATTTGTGAATGCTGCTTCGATAGCGGTGCGTAGAGATGCGACATTAGGGTGCCTCGTCTTGTTGACAACCCTTTCGACTACGCCCCAAACATAATAATCGAGGGGGTTCAAATTCGGGCTATTCGGGGGCCAGAACTCCTTAGACCAGAACATGTCCACATTATCCGATAGCCAGTTTTGGACTAAATGGCTCGTGTGAGCCGGTGCACCGTCCTCAGAAGCATTGTACTTGGCCATAATATCGTAAACGGTTGATCTCGGGTACCCGAAGAATCGAATTATTTCAGTCGTCGAACGCCCGGCGCGAATACTTTCGATAATCGCGGCTCTTCGGTTATACTCCGCACTTGTACGCAACATCTCGGCCTTTTTGAGGATATGGCTGTTTACTAGACGCATATGGCTTTCAAGAACGCCAATCGCGACCTCTGGCGGAACTATGATATGGCAGGAAATTCAAATTGAAATTTGTCAGGATTTAAGCGTCGCACCCTGTATATACATTTTGTATATAAATAATATTTACCAAAAGGTCCTAAATATTTTTTATATTGAATAATATGCCAATCATCACTAGGTAATATTTTCTTTTTAGATTCAATACTAGGATTTTTCTCTTTTAGAGGCCACTTAAAAGAGTTTGATTCTAATATTAACCATGAAGCTGGGACTATCGCAGACCACTCATCCCATAGCACAACGAAATACATTTCTGTAATATATTTAAGAACGTTCCATTAATTTTTTACCAAAAATATCCAGTATTTATTTAAAATATATTCAGTATTTCACAAATATTGTTTAAATATTTTATATAAATTTTATTTATAACTTAAGAATATTATAATATTATTATGCAAAATACTACTTAGAACATATGTAATAATCTTTGAATATAAGTAACTTATATAACCTAGAAAGTACAGGTATATATATTTTTTACCAATATTTATATACTAATTAAAACGATACAGAATGTAAATGTATTTGTGAATATATTTATCTGGGGATTACTTACTTATTTTAACTTAACTTGGGACGAACAGCAAAGATGAAATAATGCTCGCTAGAGACTCTCTCTAATATATCTCTATGTTCGCGAGCCTCGTGGATTATGGCCGGTATTCATATGTCGGATCTTATAATTAAGGGGAGATATACACCTAGGAGCCGGAAAAAAGGTCATTTTTGTGAATTTTTCTAAGGAAAACTATTTGAAATTTCGGATTGGGAGTTTTTCTATCTAAAAGTATACACATTCAGGAATATGTCCAATTTTTTTTATTAAAAAAAATCAAAAATTGACGAGGTTGTGGTATAATCTTTGGAGCGCCGTAAAAAAATCCGGGTAAACGGTACCCACTGGCGTTTCTTCAAAAATCATCTGAAACAAAAAACCAAAAAGATTATTAAATTAGATACTATAATCTAGTACTTGTCATAGCCGATTTTGAAAATATCGATTTATGACAAAATGGCGGACGTTTGAACATAACACAGCGATTTTTCGATCAAAAATTAGTTATTATTTTGCCTATAAAACAAAAACTAAGCAACGAAAAAAAAATCCTATGACAAGTACTAGATAATGATGTATAGAATAACCACAAAAAAATTCAAGGCAATCGGTTCATTGGTTTTCGAGAAATTTTGGGTACCGATTTGAAAAACGTGGTTTTGAGAAAAACGCGTTTGAAAATTTGGGAATGAATAAATCATTAAATTTGTCAACTTACATGGAATCGATACCAGGCCCATAGTGTAAGTCTTCTACGGTCGACGGAATGTTCATATTTTCTAAATTTTGTTGTCGGCGCCGTATTCGACCTTCTTTAGTCTGTTCTTGCGCTTGCAGCTCGGCTTTCGCTATGCGAGTTTCGTCTTCTTGCGCAGCGTACAAGTGCGCGCCCGATCCGGCCGATATTCCTAACACGTTCATGATTTCTAACAATGACGTGACACCATTGTTGAACGTGCATGTTGCAAGAAATGCAGCAATGTTAATGATTTTGGCCCCGCTGTGCATCGTTTTTGGAGCTATCTTCCAAATAAGTTGGTTGAAGCTCTCATTGCTGTTTTGTGTGTATCCGCCAACACAGCGTTCCAACAATTTGTCATTGCTGAGGTCTTCGTAAATTGGTTTGATGAGATCTAACACCGTTTTTTTGGCAATGCTGAATAATCGTGATGGAAATTCCTCAGTCCTCCTTTAGCTTTCGCTTGTTGCCACTTGCACCACGATTCGGGGCCTTCGGGACAAAAATGATGTTCAGGCTTGCTGTCTGTTGAGCCGTAATGGTAGAATGTTGCCCATATCGCTTTTTTCATGTCATCCTTGGAGTTACTGTTTTTTCGAATGGCTAAGCCATAGTAAATGCTCAGTTTGTCTATAAACTTTGCCGTTAATTTGTTTTTGCCGCCGATTCCAGGATTTTTTTCTTGCATTCGCGAAGACGGGTTCCCATTCGCTTTTGAACGTGTCCCACGCATTCTTTTTTTATAATCTCAATCTCATCACCATACGGTTTCGCATTCACTAATCCCGTGTACGTCTTAGAGTCGCCATCCCCGACGTAATTAATGTACATAACTCCATGCTTTTCGACAGATCTTGAAAATAATTCCTTCATGGCGTCTACTTCCATTTTGCCTGCCGATCCGACATGATTCGCCTGGCAATTTTCTTCGTGATTAGATTTCCATTCCTGATATTGCTCGGTATTGACGTGTTTATTCCAATAGTTACATTCAACACAATAAGCAGACTTTACAATAAAATCAACGACTTTTCCTGTCAAGTGACCAATGAGAACCGCAACTCCATATAATGAGGTAAAACCACGTTTTCGCCACGTACCATCTCCTGAAACGGTCAGTTTTTTTTATATCATCACTCGAATTTTGTTTTGTTATTTCCTATTGTTCTTCTTTTACAGCTTGTTTTAACACCAATTGAACAATACTTGAAGCAGCAGAATGAATGTTCTCAATTATCATATCATACGTCGTTTGTCGAACCGGAGGCGGTAAATCCATGAGGCCACAAAATTTCATAGCTCCACGCAAACCAATCCCCAATAAACGCATAACAAAAAAGAATCGTGTATTTATTTCGTAAGCAGTCTTGATGTACGGGCACGAAGGAATGAAAGTAGGTTTGCACGATGAACACGAAACAACAATTTTTAAAACCGAGCCTTCGAGTGCTTTCTATTGAGAATCGAACATCACTATCACACTTTTTGCATTTTACACATTCTGATAAGGCAGAAAACACTGCCAGAAAATTCAAAATTCGATACCCGATGTTTGGATCTTCTGGTGCGGATGTCTCACGATCAGTCTTCAATTTTTTGGCACTGGAACTAATATTCTCGTCGGAAAGTTCTACTTTTTCGGCAGTATATCGATTTTTGGGCGGTATCTTCTTCTTGCTTCGATCTTTGCGAAAAGATCCGGATTGATGAGCTTCCCGAGAACCTTTATATCTGTTCTCCATTTTCCTCAGAATATGTATTCACAGACGAAAACTCACTGTAACACAGTTGCACGAACGGCAAGCTACTGACGAAACGCGTCCAATTTCTGACAAAGAATAACGGTCGTGTGATATTTCCGTTATACCTGGACCCAAGCACGCCCGAAAACACAATAGAATCGTAAAACAGGTGTACGCTTTTCGTCACAAGTAATTATATTGAGTCCGTCAGGATTTCAGAATATATATATATTTAACAAACAATGACTTTACAGAAAAACCTATTGGACAGTCCTTCGTCCTTACAATGTCTCGCTTCCATCAAGTCCCTTTGATCACTCTCTCACGTGCGCCTCGCACCTCAGTCCTACTCGATCTCTCTCACGTCGGCGACCCGCTCGCGCTTTTCCCCGAATTCGCAAGTCATCTCGCTCCCACCCTTTCCTATCCCTTCTATTCTCTAACTTTCGACTTATATGGATTCGACAGTTTCTCGCAATGTCGGTTATCGATTTCTTACACAGGTCTAGACACGCTCTCTTCGAAGGTCGCTTGTCGCTACCTGCCTCTCGGCTCGGCCGCAAAACAGGCGGTACGGCGCGCTCTCGGAGACGGTTCACTCTCTCGGCTGTAACTTCGTTATTTATCGAGATATTGACTTGCAATTTTAACCAGATATTCTTGAGACCTCAAGCATCAAGAAAATGCAAAAAAAAATCGATTTTTTCGACCATGCTAGGTCGGTGTATATCTCCCCTTAAGACCGTCTCAAGTTCATCTTCCATAGCCAATGAACTGATTTCGTACAGCAGCTAAAGATAAACTTAAAACAATCTTAAATATAAGACCCGACTTTGAATACCGGCCTGTGGAACCACCAGTGTATACACGTGTATACACAACGTACGTTTTACTTGTACTGCCGTATAAGGGATCATTTACTATAGACATCTAGAGACATCTGCAAGTAGACATCATAAAGAGGTATTCTGAAAGACATCTTACATAAAGATAACTTAATGATATCATTTTCAAGAGAAATTAATGAGGTCTTCAAAAAGTCTTCTTAAAGACCTCATCATCTCAATAATGCTCACTGGGTAACTATTAAACAATCGCAAAACTTTAAACGTTTTTCTCAAAACAGTGTTTTCTAAATTAGTACCCAAAATATTTCAATAACTATTCAACCAATATCTATGAAATTTTTAAGATTTATTAAGCATAATATTATCGAGTTTTTATCGGACCGAATTTCTTTTTAAGGCTTTTGTTTTCATTTTATGAACAAAAATATAATGTAATTTTTGGTCAAAAATAATGTCTAAAATTCAGAGTGCCGCCATTTTGTTAAAACTTAAAATTGTAAAAATCCCGTCCGTTAAAAACTGGTTTTTTTTTATATATTTCAAAAATCTTTTTGAATTTCTGGTTTCAGATAATTACAGTTCGAGCAACTTTGGGTACCGTCAAGACCTGCACGCGAGGACCTTCTATGTAACCACCACGATAACAGCATATATAATGGATATTTTTACTTAAAAAAAATAAAAATATAATTTATATTTAGAAAATAAAGAATTTATATAAAATTTATATTTAAAAAAATTTATATTAAAAAATAAAAATATAATTTAATATAGTGTCTTTCTCATGCCGTAACATTGGTATATTGATATTGAATACATTTTTTTTTTAATTCATGAAGAATAGCTTTTTTGTTCTAAACTGGTCAGAACCCTTAATTGATAATACCCCGTGCGGAGCTTTTTCCTTACGAGAAAGTTTTATGCAGCACCTTCCTCTAACGAGAATGATCAGAATTACTCGGCGGTCGTATGCTCTGGCGGTACATGTGACAGATAGCTTGTGTAGCCGATAAACTGAGACTGTGAGAAATATAATTTCTCACATCAGTTTTATTACGCAAATAAAAAAACATTTTACAACTAAAAATTTAATAATAAAATTAAAAAAATATTTATTTGTAACAAAAGAATTACGCACAGTTATTTCACAGTAGTGTGTCCAAGGTGTCCTATTTTAATGTATCACCTCTGGTGTGCGTGCGAAAGCGTATAAATTTCAAACATGTATGTTGTAATACAGTATCATTCAGTGCGGGAAGGCCTTCGGCCTAGAGTTCGAAAATTCTCGGTAAAATAAAATCGAAGAAGGTAACAAAGAATATTACTGTATTATACCGTTAATACGAGAATTTATGAGAATTTATGAGAAGATTCATTAACAACGTTTATTTGTTGTTTGTTTACTTAAAACAATATAAAATTTAATGTACACTCGAGGACAATAATGCCTATCCATATGAAGTTGATCGCGTCCAGTTATATTCCTATGCGGCAATTCTATTGGATCGTATAGGCATATAACTAGACGCGGCCAACTTCATATGGGATAATGGGATATGGGTTTATGGGTAAGCATTATTGTCTCCGAGTGTACTGCGAATAAAAAAGCAAATAAAAGTGTTATAAATTAGAATTAATTATGTAATTTTATTTATTTTCAAAGAATTTAAGAGTGAAAAAGATAACTAAAAATGAACTAGATTTTCAAGGTGAAAGAGCAAACGGATGCCTCCGATTTGCAATGCCGAACGCAGCTAAAGGAGAACTGAGCGCAGTATGTAGTAATATTTCCACTATGATATCAAGTACTACCAATCATCAAATTTATTATTAATTCTAACATTCAATATATTTGTATTAAAATAATTTAAAGACAGAAAATTATTTTTATTTCATGAAAATTACAAATTTTCATAAATTCTCATAAATTCTCGAAAAATCGATAGCTCCAGAAATTACCGGTAATTTACCGATATTTTCTCAACCTTTCTGACGTAATATACCACCTTTAGAACTCTATTCGGCCCCCAGGTTTGAGTTGAACCTCGTTTTGCGTGAAAAATTGTAAACCCATGTAAAACCTCCCTAATAGCATAAATGTCCCGAGGACATGTCCAGAATACGTCCCGAGTACGTCCCTTCGTCCTCAGGACGTCCCTGGGACGTCCTCAGGTGATCTTGTGCTATCTGGGCTAGCTTTGCATCGAAAATTGCAAATCCATGTGGGACCTCACTTCGCTTTAAAAAGTGTACGCTGCCGTCTCTCGCCACACCATTACCTCAGGGAGCTAGCACATGAGTGAGACCAAAGGCCCCCTTTCGGTGTGTGTGTGTGTGTGTGTGTGTGTGTGTGTGTGTGTATGTGTGTGTGTGTGTATTTCAAATTCACTTTGTAATCTATCAGGTATTACAAAGTGAATTGTAATAGCTATTATATTCGACCTATTCTATCGCACTCTTACACCATATTTCGAATTTCACGCACTTTTACGTAACTGTGCATGATCAAATGTATCTACATCATGTCGATATGATAGAAATCTTAACCACGCAACTGTCAACTTTAGTGCTTAATAACTTTTTTTCTAATTGAGAGCGACGATTTTAATTTGCAGATTCATGTTCTACACACCAAGATGTACAAAATAGTGAAGTTTCAACCAAATCGGTGAAGAAGCCCCTCTTCTTCACAATTACCCAAATTTATATGGGTAATTTTTTTTTATCATTAAATAAATATTCTGTTAAATGTAATATTGAATTGGTTGATATAATAACTCCAATTTGCACAGGTTTGTAATGGCCCTTTTCACCAATTTTTAAATTTTGAAAAAGGTTAATAACTTCTAATAAAAATAATTGACATTCCTTATATGTATGCATTATCACTTGGTGTCCAATTCATCCTTGAAATGCATGCTCACACAATGCTCACAATGCTCTTCTCTTGGATTTTTAGAAAAGCGTTTCATAATAAATCCTTTTTTGGAACTATTAAAACATTGTGCACACAACAACCCGTCATTGTTTACTTTTATTTAATTCTTTTTTAAATATATGATTATAATAATCTCGAAACGTGTAATTACAGATCCTTAAAGTATAATTAGACGTCATAATATAACCTCGAATATAATGAAAAGTGCATAATTTCAGTTAATCAAAAACTCATCCAAAATGGAACATTTAGTAATTTGCTGCAAAATGGTTGCACCAATCAGAAAATGGACTTTATGTTTCCAAACCACAGATTTTTATATATTACCTTAGATCGCTAACATGCTATAATTTGGTATAAGCTGAAGCAGGGTTGGGTAAATCGATGTTGAAAACTAGTTTTTGACAAAACATGTCGAAAACCATGTAGATTACATCGAAAATGTCGCAATGTCAACAATGGCGGTTATTGTAGCTGCGTTCCGAAATTCACTGCCAGTAGTACTAAAAATCTATAATATATTTAACGTGAACTATAGATTTTCAGCACTGACAGTCAATTTCGGAACACAGTCTACATTTCAAAAGAAATCCTAACCTTATTAAAGTTTATTGTAAGCTTCTAACTTCATGTTTACATATAAATTGCATATATATGCGTGTTTAAATATTACCGGCATTAGCATAATAAAGTTTACTACGTATTTCAGTTTCCTAAGGTACATTTTTCATTACAACATAGTTTAAAATTCTAAAGCTAATTTTTACCTGTAACATTTTTACTCGCCAATATAAATTTTTTATTTTAATTTATCATTTATATCCAATAAATCAACTGATCATCAAATCATCATCATTATGGCAAGCACGAACGTGATGAGATCGATGAAGCCTTATCAAAATTCGTCTTCGGCTGCAACATTCCATTTACTGTAATAGAATCCGAATATTTTATCAATTTTGTACGAATTTTGAATCCTGCATACAAACCACCCACTAGGAAAACTCTTTCGAAAACTTTACTAGATAAGGCATATGATAAATTATTGCTGGAACGATCCGAACTTGAGGAATCTGATGGCGTGCTTTTAATTGATGGATGGAAAAATTCTGCTGCAAACTCCAAAAATGTAGTGTGTACAGTTCTTTCATGCAAAAAGCATATGTTTCTTTATTCATGGGATTTGACGAGAGAAAAAGAAGATTCAGCACTGCAAATCATTGTGAACAAAGCTGCTCAGTTGGCAAAGGAAAAATATAATGTAAATATATACGCTATTATCTCTGATAATGCTTCGACTATGATATATGGGTTGTTAAGTTGATTTTTGGCATATTACATGCAATAGCCACAGTGGAAACTTGTTAGCTAAATCACAGTGCAGGCTAAATTTGCAGAAGATGTTAATCATGTCCTAAGAGAATTTAAAAATCCGAGACTAGAAAGAGACGTGACTACGAGAGGTGGAACAAAAATGATTTTAGCATGTGAGACGCGATGGTGTAGTTATCGCAACGCATTTCGGTGTTGTTTAAAAAATTTACATTATATGCGTAAAATTTTAGCAGAAGGACAACACAAAATTAAGCAGGAAGTTGCGAAACTGCTTAATGACAATGAATTCGAGCTGCTATTACAAGATTTCCTTATCATTTTTTATCCAGTATGTAATCTGATAAACAAATGTCAAAAATTGCAATATTGCTGATGCAGTCGAAGAATGGTTAAAATTAGAAATCCCAGCAGAAAATCAAACCTATACAAACATAATTCAAGCTCGTATTAACAAAGTTTTGAAGAACGTCGAAAACATGGTCGAAAATATCATGTAGTCTACATGGTAATCGACATGGTAATCGACATGTCGAGTACGTCAAGTAATCGACTTACCCAACCCTGAGCTGAAGTGAAGCCATGGAGGACTGGAGAGAGCATTGCGGTGGTAGGGGTATAATCCTAATAGGCGGTCCAAGATGGCTGCTACCGGAAATGAACTAAAGGAGGTTAATTCAAATCAAATTTCAATTGATCATTGTGTTGTAATAATTGTCTTTTAGAGGATCACAAATAAATATTAAAAAATATATTTGGAGTTATGAAAAAGTTTCAAATTTATGCATATATATAAGAAATTAATGTTATTTAAGATATTAGAAAAATTTTTAAATTTTAATGTATTATTCTTTCTTGTACAAATCATATAAAAATGTAAAATTTGTGTGTATATGTAATATACAGGGTGAGTCATCTGAATCTATCACCTCCAATAACTCGTTTGGGTGGCCAGGTATCGAAAAAAGTTTCATATAAAAGTTGTAGGGTTTCGAGGGGGAACCAAAACGGCGTACCTTTCAACTTTTGGTTTTGACCGGAAGTGGGTTACTTCAACCGGAAGTGGTTTTTTAAAATGGAAACCCCCCTTTTTGACACCGGAAAATGAAAGAGCGGAAAATTTTACGTTCAGATATGACCTTGGCTGTTTTAAAAATTTCAAGATGGCGGACAAAAGTTTTAGTCAACCGATTTTCACCAAATTAAGTTTACGAGGGTTTTTGGGATTGCTGATGAATCTGAAGTCAGATTTGCAAAATTCAAAATGGCGGATCCAAGATGGCGGACGAAATTTTTAGCCGAAATTAATAGAAATTACTACTCTTAGCACTACCCAGGAACAACGGCGTGGACGTGGTAGTTTTTTGTTCCCTTTGGGGTGCTTTATTTACGTGAGTCCCCTTGCCTCTCACTATCGGGGTGCTTTATTTAGTTAATTTGTAACTTCAAACAGTTAATTCGCTATCACATGCCTCGGTAGTCGAATTGGTATGACACCCGCACGGAATGAGGGAGTTCCAGGTTCGAATCCTGGCTGAGGTAATATTTTTCGCAATAAATTATTTATATGTGGGGGATGGGGGGATTTTCATTGACACTAACGTTAGGAATCAGGTTGATTTCATGTTGGTGATTTGCGTTTAAAGTTCGACTGTGTCGACGCGCACCTTATAATTAATTGTGTACTGCGATTGCGCAGACCACTTGATTGGCAGAAAGATCCAATGCTCGACCGTTAAGAGGCAAAACTGATGTTTATTTCTATAATTACTTAATTTTGTTATCGAGAATCAAGCCTTGTGAGATACTTTGAGATCGACTGCAGCGCTCCTTACGGTAGAAAGCACGTTATAGGCAGTCTCTCATGGTGCACTTCCGATTACAAAATTTATGCCCCCACCACCACAATGCTCTCTCCAGTCCTCCATGGGTCTTCACCATAGAACTTATATCTATTGGAAGGGGAATACAGCTTAATATTTGAAGGTGTAACAGAGAGACAGAAGATATAGTGTTCTCCTTTTTCTTTCCTTTGCTGTTTACTGCGCATGATCCTCGACTGGCTGTCGCTGGCTATTGCGATATCTGCTGATGTATTTGACCACGACTATTTATCTACTTTGTGGACGCTTTCTCCATATATTGAAGAAGTGGTCAAGTACATCAGTGGATTTGTAGTACGTAAGTTAATGCGTCAAAAAAATATATGCCATGTATGTGCAACTTTTTTAACATCAACAATAACACCAAAGTTAATTGAATTAAAAAGCAGAGGAGGATTGGTTATTCCTTCGGAAGATGTTATTAAAGTTGCACTTGCAGCAGAACAAACGATTAGGGAAAACAAAAATATTATTTTGGGAACAAATAATGTTAAACAAAAATTAATCAACACAACGTACAATAAAATCATTGAAAAAGTTTTTAACCAATCCGTAATGTTGGAACACATATCAGAACAAGAATTTTTAGATAATCACAAGACAGAATTAGTTAAAAGCATTGCAGAAATGTATATAAAAATTAGATTATTTCATGAAGGGAAATGTATAACACACCGAAATCAATATGAATACATTAGGCACAAATACTCGAAAATGATACATTTTAAACACATGTAATCTTTGCAAAATGAATCGAATGATTATTAATTTCAAAATATATATTTATTTTAATTAAATACATTTATTTATTGTTTTTTTTACTATTTCTTAATATAATTATTTGATAACAATTGGTTAATAACAATATTTAATAATATTTTAATTCAAGTAAATAAACTGCATTATTATTTTAATTATAAGTTATAAAAACTTCACATTGTACTTTAATATAAAGTGATTTATTTAATAATTTCGAGATTATTTACAATTACAAACATAGTTCGAGTTGCAGTCAGGCAATTTTAAAATTTTCAGATTTTTTATTGCATGATTGCATTTTCTGAACAATTTGAATCGAGCGCTTTATATAGCTTTTTGACATGCGCATTACGACCAAAAGGATGAATATACCTTTCTCTTTCGCACATATATATCTTTCTCTCTCGCTCGGCTCCTTCAGATTTTTCTTAAGGTACAATTTCATGCAGCGAAGCTTCGCTGGCGAAGTTCCCCCACTCTGCCGATTCGAGCGAGTCAGCGAAGGAACGCTCATAGTTCGACATTGCTCAACTATCAGCGAAGCAACGCAGCGAAACAAACGCGACCTTATTTTGACCATTTTTCGAACCCGTTGGCTATATCTATCCAGTCTTTTTCTTCAAGTCGGCCAGGTAGAACCAAAAGGCACAAACTGTCCCAAATTATTTCACATGTTTCTTGAATAATGTTGCTAGCCGTTGTTACTCCCACAAGGTACTGATACGACATCGACGTCATGGAATCACCAGATGCTAGATATCTACAATATTTTAAAAATTGAGTAAAAATACTATCAAATGAAAAAATAAATTTGGGAGCCCTATTAAAAAATCATGGCTTTTACTATGTGATTTTTCCACATTCATTTTTCAATACGGAGTATTACGTTCATAACATACATAAATTCAAACAAACTTCAATATCAGTGCCAAGCGTTCGGGTGGGGAGATAGATTCCCGAACAACATTTTGCTTCTGCAGTTTTGCACCAAGGATTTCTAACAATTCCTCCAACTGAGTTGCATTCATTCGAAAGTAATTGTGAAAACGAAGATCTTCCAATTTTAATTTGGGGACTGATGCAAAATAAAAACTATTTTCTTTGCTTTCTTTACTTTCTTTGATTTTCAAAAATGGGTGCTACCCAACAATTTTTTTTCGCATATTTTTGTTTTTTATTTTGCACAACATGATGTATCACAGCAGTTGCTCCGGCTATACGTCGTCTTCTAACTTCTTGTTCTATTACGACTGCTGCAATACGTTTAAACTGCTCCATATAATGCAGGTATTGCTGGCTATTCTCCATTTTTGTCTGCAGTCTTTATATTTCTTTTACGATATGTTTTTCGGCACTATTTGGTTGTACATACATAAACCTAGAGTCCTATAAGAAGAGAAACGCAAACTCTATCCCCACCTAGAGTCCTATAGGACTCTATCCCCACCTTGCTACCGTCGCCATCTTAGGACCGAATGTCAGTGTCAATTTTTAAAGCAGTTATTAAAGCAGTTATAAAGAAAAAAAAGTTTCTACTTACTGTGATCATAAGAAATTAGATTTTTTTAAATAAACATAACCAACGTTACATATTTTAACTGGATGTAATCAACAAAACCACGTGACCTTATGGTCCTAACATGGCGGACCAATCAGAAAGTAGGAACAAGTTTGCGTTTCTCTTCTTATAGGACTCTACATAAACCGTATTAACCATGGATCTAAAAAGATATGGATGGAGTCTATAGCAAGGGGGCTGTGAAATTTGCGGTAAGGGGAATGCATAGTGCTGTCTCTTTCTGTAGGTAACCTTCGGCTTTGTAACGAATGTAACCGAAGATATCCGAACTGCGCATTGCGTCTTGTATGGGATATATAATCTTTCGGGAATCATCGGATATGCGACGGAAACATACGAAGGTTACCTACAGAAAGAGACAGCACTATGCATTCCCCTTACCGCAAATTTCACAGCCCCCTTGCCCGTATACACACTTTAGACTCCATCCATATCTTCTTTAGATCCATGGTATTAACCGTCAAAACAACAATTGGGGTAGCTTCGCTGGCGAAGCTTCGCTCCATGAAAAGGTAAGAGGGCTTAGCGAAGAGCGTTTCTTCGCTGCTTCGTTTTCGGCGGAGTGGGGGAACTTCGCCAGCGAAGCTTCGCTGCATGAAATTGTACCTTTATGCGTTGAATGAGCTATTCCCCTTCCAGTAGGTATAAGTTTGTTACGTCCAAGATGGCGCTGAGAACCGCGGGATAATTGACTTAAAACTCGATCAATCGGATTACTATCATCCGTATCATTGATTTGCAAAAGGGAGCAAAACCAGTAACCGAGCGGAAATTACGGCGTTCACTCCACGTATTAGAATCCAGAAGTTATGCGATTTTATAATATTATAATCGATAGTACTAACCATGACCCGGCGGTCGTGAGGTATAAACGTGCGAGGAAAGGAAATATATGTATGTATTTATAGTAATGATAAAAATAATTCAATTTAGTTTACAGGAATAGTAACCATTAACAGGGAATTACATACCGAATTTCGATAAAGGTGGCAAAATAAAATAAGGTATTCAAATAATGGCAGAGACAGAAAGAATTCCTGGTAATGAAAGCTACGATGAATTATTATATGGAAACGGGGGGGAAATAATACAATGAACATATAGCATGATAATTAACCTGGTTGTTATTAATAATGGTTAACGACATCCGTGGATGAATATAACGTATAAGTGTGATAAAATAACAATACAATGTATATGAAACGTAATATATGGATAAACTAAACGGTATACGAATGGGGGTTAATATATAAAAGATGTAATATAATGCAAAAGCGAAGATAACCGAATAATGACCAATAGTAACACACTAATATAAAGATAAACCAGAGTGTAATCAGATTTATAATTATCATATAATAGAATTAATGATATGAAAATACTAGTGTCGTGTTAGTTAAGTGAGTACAGTTAAGATTTACCTTAAGCTTGCGGGATTATTACAATTTGTTTGAAGTTTTATTCAGAATCAACACAAGCTTCCGTTTAGATACAATTTTCCATGTAGAATACAATAGTTTCCTTTATTTGTCGCTTCCAAGTAATTTAGGGCGTTAACAAGATACAGCGATACAGTGTTCGGATATTGGAAAAAGCCCTTTCCTTTTTGTGACTGAACTTGACGGGGATCTGACTGAGACTGCCTGCTATTCGCTTTGTGACACTCTTTCGAGACAAAGCGGAGGGAGACATCAGAGTGGGGGTATCTAAGTGTACGCTTAATATTGGGGTGTTAAGAACAATTCCGTATCTTTTTCCCAAAGGATATGAAATTAGTTATAATATTATTATTTATATGAATTGTCTTGGGAGGAAAAGGTTTTTCGTTAAAATGTTTTCTCAATTACCAAACAAGTACTCGCCTGAACGTTTGATGTATTACGCTGTATCTTATTTCTAAAATTTTGTTGTTAAGCGCACCTTACAATTAAGTTACTACTATCTAAAATGGGTTACGGTAATAAATTGAATATTATAAGTTTTTGTCCCACACGTTTGGAATCTCTAAGCAAAGTTTTCAAGGGGCCGTAGTTTATGTTATACATTCCTCTACCTCCCCTTAGAGATAAGCAGCTTCTGAGCTCCTTTGTCTCTTCTACTCGTTTGAAGAGAAGAAGGAGTTCGAAAAGAATAATTATTTTATGCCGTTAATATTCCCGTTATTTGTTTATTAGTAATCTCAGTGGAACATATATATATATATATATATACGTATACTATGAGTTCCCAAATGTGTGGGATTTTAGGTTTACTATCTACTTATAGCTATGTTATTTAGTCACGGGATTACGTAAGGTTTCATAATGTAGATATTTATACCTGCATGGATTGTGTATTTTCCTCATGTTTTGTCCGTGTAAAATTGTTATATAAAAAAAAAAGGAAAAATCGTTAGTTTTGTGTTTGCGAGTAAAAATTACGTCAAGGACACGTGTTATCAATTAGAGGTGTCGTTGTGAATATATAGTAACATTATCAATTTCCGTCCATGCAAATATAAATTTTAAGTAATTTTACATTTTAACTTATATTATCCGTTTGAATTGGTGCGAATTATATCCAACGCATCCCCTTTTCTGTGTAAGTGGCGCCATCTATCGGTAGCTGTAAACGTCCGTCATACAAATTATTCGGCGGACGTTACAAGTTCTATGGTCTTCACATGGCCGCCATTTTCGAGACAGCGAGTTTGTGTTGGTGTACGTTGTATATAGCTATTAGCTGTGTGAGGGAGGCTGCGTTCCGATATTCACTGCCAGTACTAAAAATCTATAGTATACGTGACGTAAACTATAGATTTTTAGTACTGCCAGTGAATATCGGAACGCAACCGGAGTAAAACATGAGGTTTGTTCTTTTCAGCTGCACTAGTTCTGCACTAGTTCTGAACTAAAACTGACGAGTACAGTAAAAATTTCATATGTGCAGAAATGTAGATAGAAACGAAAAAAACGCTACAGTGCAGAAATCAACATGACGCGACACATGATTCCGGATTTTTTTTCATCAATATTATTTCTTTCATTGTTTGTATTTCTTTGTACATTTTGTTATATATCTTGATGTAATTTAATAAATACTAATTGATCATCGACAGTACATTGCAACTAAAATCAATATCTTGATATTTTAATTTAAATATTACACCTTCTGCAAGAATATTATAATAAGATTATTATATTATACTTATCATCTTTATTTTCTTATTAAATAAATATTTATATATTGAAATTTAGTTCTTAAATAGCTATTTGCATAGATAATGTTTATTGATATATTTAGATACATAATTTTAATACCTTCCAATTTACAAGTAATATTTCCATCTTTATCAATTAAAATATTTCCAGCTGCATCTCTTGTAATATATGCAACACTTATTTTCTCCATGTCGAAAACTTTTTTTTATACGACTAAAGGTCTAATATAATTAATATAAATTAAAAATATAAATTCAAAAAGCTAAAAAACTTTCTATATATCATATATTCTCTTTATATTTACTTTTTTTAAGTTATGTTAATACTTAAAATTTTTTACTATATGTTTGTCTGTCGCTATTGTTATTGCGTATATAAAAAATATTATTTATCACAGTATTTTATACTTCTATTATATTACTACCAATTGTGTGTGTGTGTGTGTGTGTGTGTGTGCGTGTGTGCGCGTGCGTGCATTGCGCGCGTGCGCGTGCGTGCGTGCAATGCGTGCGCGTGCGTGCGTGTGTGTGTGTGTGTGTGTGTGTGTGTGTACAAGTATATGTAAAAATACTGATCAATAATATTTTTATATGCGCAAAAATAATAGTAAAAGACGAATATAGAGTAAAAAATCTTAAGTATTAACATAACTTAAAAAAGTAAATATAAAGATAATATAATTTTTAATTTTAGGTTAAGTTGTACTGTTTTTAATTTTTAATGTTTTTAATTTTAGGTTAAGTTGTACTGTTATTCTCGTTTTGTACCTTTAAGGTACAATTTCATGCGAGCAAAGAAAAGCTAGCGTTTACTCCCACTCCATCAATTTTCGACAAGATGACTAAGATGGCTGCATTCAGCGAAGAAACGCTGAAAGTTCGACTCACAATCGACGAAAAATCGTATCGTGTGCTGCAGGCTTAATTTTCACTCAAGTAACATGATACACAATCGATCCTCTGCTAAAGCCTGCGGCACACGATACGATTTTTCGTACTGGATTGCTTACGAGAACCAATTAGGATTAAGCTTTAAGTCACTTGATCTAAAATTCTGCATCCTTATTGGCTCACGTAAGCAAATCAGTACGAAAAATCGTACCATGTGCCGCAGGCTTAAGTCACAGTTGCCGCTATTTTCGTGCCAAATCGGGTGAAGTGGATGCGAAGACCTTACCCAGTCCGTTCCTCCATCCATGGTGTAAGAAGAAAGGTGAACCATTCCAGTGGATGCGCTGTAGACTAAAAGTAGTGGGGGACAGTCAGCCAATTACGCTTTGAGCAGTTTTGCGAAATTCAATATGGCTGCTTACTAAGTTTCGCTGTGTTGCTTGAATGTTATGTTGTTAATCATTATTGATTATCAATTGAGTGCTTATCGTGATCAATGTGATAATGCCGGTGTGTTGCGTTCCAAACTGCAAGAGCCGGACTGGCCGCGGTAACAAAGAAAATTATAATATATTATTATATTGTTTTTCCAAAGAGCCTGAACTAAAGACACAGTGGCTCGAAGCTTGTTAAAGAAAAGAAGGGGATATAAAACTCAGCTGTGGTGAGTTATATTCTGCACGCTTATAAATATAATTTTTTCCTTTTTGTATTTTATGTCACAAACTGCTAAGATGTAGTGACATAACCTTGTTGTCAAACCAAAATCCTATTTGATCATCTCTCATTTTAACATTTGTAGTATAAATGTACATTTTTTGTCGGGTGAATGCTTTCATTTCTCATATGGTACAGATTATTAAGAAATCTTATTTATAGCTGCAATATGTGAGCGACATTTTTTGCCGGATTGCATCGAAGAGAAATGGACACAACAACGTTTAAAAAATCAGCCACGAGTGATTCGACGTCTGAAAAAAGGCTCAATACCAACCGAATTGCTGAATATTCCAAAGGAAATAATCTCACAACTTGATGAACCAAAAGAAAAAATACCTCGGCAAGTTCAGAAATATATATTATCCGTTTAATCTTTAGTATTTATTCTTCATAAACTTCTGTTGTGCAGTTTATAATAGTACATATGTGCAATAAACAGTCCATATAGTATGTAATTTCGCTTTTATAATATTTATATGTAAATACAACATATTTTTATCTAAATTGCGTTAGACAATCTTATTTAATTTTTGAAACTTTTAAATAGCGCGAGCTGCAAAAATGCTCAAGCTCTGATTGGGCAAGATCTCAGAGTTCCGCCATTATGCGCAATGGTTCACCTTTCTTCTTACACCATGCCTCCATCTACAGACCTTGACACAAGCATTATTCTATCTTTTTTTAACATTCATAAATAACAAAGGTCGCGTTCAGCAGACGCAACTGTTGTACAACTGTTGAGTAATTCTTTTTAATGCGTCAACATGATTGGTCTAGATTTTGGGATCTAATAGAAAGGACCAATAATCACTGATCGCTCACTGATCTGCTCTGCTGCTGAACGCAGCCAAAGATAGAATGACACTTGTGTCGACTTGTGTTGCTAAATGGAAAGCACCAATAGTATACTTACAAGTTAGACCCTCCCTGTTAGACCGAGGATTGCCCCAAATTTCGGGAGAGGGGGAAGTAAGAGTAAGGAGACATAACTAGATAGCGTATAGAGAAAAAAGTTGGTCACGAAAAATGTTCCATGAAGGAGGAGGTTTGCCGAATGGAATAACTTGCAACATTTCGTCGCCATCTTAAATCTGTTCTTTTTTAGCTGTACCATGAGGAACATGAACTGAACTGACTGCACTAAGAGCAAGAGCAAGCAAAGAGCTTACTTTGTGCTTGTGACTAGAAATATTCGTATGCAACGTGATATGCAAATAATTTTAATTAAACATTTTATATAAGGTATATATTTCAAGATTATAAATTTTAAAGTAAATGTAGTTTAACATTTAACATTTTATTTATAATTGTATGTTTTGCAGAAAATTAGAATTTGTTGTAGTATTAACTTTTAATTTTTATAACCTAAAATTGTTGCATGTTAAATCAATTAATATTTCGCTATAAGCAATATCTTTTAATCTATCTATTTATTTATCTATCTATTAATAAGTCAGCATAGATATATTTTCTATTCATGCTTTTCTAATCCTTATAACCATTGAAATATATACCATACTGGAATGAGCACGCCTTTGTTCTCGACCGGTCAGATGGAGATAGCTGTTCGGACCCGGATCTCTCTATCTAACCAACAGTCTCGGTCACGTGTTCACAGCTACTATTAGTTCTACAAACATTCGCTTTCATAAAAATAAAATTTTATGCTTTAAGGGGTAACACCACTCTAGGATTTTGAAAAAATCAATTTTTTTTTTGCTTTAAACAATGCTTTAACATCATAAAAACAACATGCACTTGGTTTTATAGTAAAAAAAATTTTTTAAAAGCCTCTACCAACGATTTTTCCGCAGCGCCTCGGAGCGCCGCTTGAGCCTTAACGCGGCGCGTTCGGATTCATCGCTTTTGTCCTGTTTTACCTTTTAGGATAATAAGTGGCCCTGTTATTTATAGTGCTGATTTCACAGTTATGAAGAAAGAGTGCATCGACCACGTACAAAAGCGAATGGGTACTCGCCTTCGCAATTTAAAAAAAAATACAAAAGGACTCGGAGGAAAAGGCAAGTTGACAGGTAAATTGATCGACGAGTTGTCAATTTATTATGGATTAGCTATACGCCGCAATCATGATTCCGTAGAAAAAATGCGGAATGAAATTTATGCGACGCTATTCCATAAAATATCAACCGACGAAAAACCGCAGCACGAAAAATGCCCGTCCGGAGAAAATTCGTGGTGCTCATGGCAAAAAGCACAGGCCATTGGTAATGTCGATTACAAGCATAAACCACCTCTCTCGACTTCAGTTTTTGAAGCAATTTTACCAATTTATAAAGAATTAAGCAGCGACGATCTGCTTACTCGTTGCATCGGCGGCTATACTCAAAATAGCAACGAGAGTTTCAATTCGACAGTTTGGTCAATGGCTCCGAAATCGACCTCCAGTGGCAAGCATGTGCTTGATACTGCCATATATATCGCTGTAGGTATATATAATGATGGCCTATCAAGTGTTATGAGGCTCATGCAAAATTTAGGCATGAAAATTGGGACGAATTGCTACAATTTCTGCGTCGAAACGGACGAGCGCCGCATCAAGTATTCGGAGCGATCGCTGACTAATGCTGCAAAAGAGGCCCGATTGCTTTTAAAATCATCCAGGAAGGAAGAAGAAGAGGCGAGTATTAATCTGGATGGCCAAATGTATGGTGCAGGCATCGCTGATTAAAGGTAAACATAAATTTCAAGCATTTTAAGTGCTCGTGAAACTTTAAACGCGTTTTTCTCGAAACCACTTTTTTCAATCTTAGCGAACACATTACTTCAACACGGTTGCATGGATCAGTTTGAAAATTTGACAGTAGCATCACAATTACATCCTTTATAGAAGTACGTAGGGGTTTTTCGATTCGATGTAAACTTTTTATTTTATAAACAATTTACTGCTTATTTTTTGGCATAAAATTGAATTTTTTTTTCAAAAGTGCACCGTTTCTGCAAAATTTGATAAAATAAAAAATCCCTACGTACTTCTATAGGCAATAGTATGTAGATTTTAAATTTTTTTGGTTTTTTGTTCTAGGTCTTATAGTTCACGAGAAATTGGTTCGCTAATGGAAGCGTTTTTTAAAAACGTCATTTTGAAGATTGTCTCTCTCGTCGCCATTTTGTATAAAAAAAATAATAAAAAAATTTTTTTCTATACTTAAATATATGCTCAATAAACCCTCTCAAGAAAAATTCCCATTCCTTTTATTATATTCTCAAAAAAAATTGTCAAAGTTAGATCTTTTTCGACCGCTAGAGTGGTGTTACCCCTTAAAATGAAATTGTTGGATAATTATAAAATTTATATGTTGAAATTTATTTTTATATTATAAAATTATTTAATAAAAACAATGTATATTGTTTAATAAAAATTGTTAATATATAACATGTATGTATACATATATATTAAATAAAAAAACTTAATACATTTAAACACTTCTATATTTTATTTGTTTAAATATTATAATTTTGTTACATTTATCAATTATAATATCACAATTAAATCACAATTGAAATTAAAGTAAAACAAAATTAATATACATTTAAAATAAAATATACAATTAAAATAAAATTAAATAACAAATTACAGTTGCCTCAAATTAAAATATTGCACAATGCACATTGTGACTAAAGAAAAACGAAGCAAAATAAAGGTGAACAAGAAGCGATTATACGTGACTAAATAAAATAGTTTTATGCAATTTTGCGCGTTTTGTTCCACGTTCTTTTAAATGTCGTTCTGTCATTTTTTTACAAAAAGTCAAAATGCGAAGTTTTATATACTTCATTGCTATTACCTTAATTATTTGAATTTCATCCAGTTCTTCACTTCCCGTATTATCAAGAAGAGGATGTTCAGGTATAAATAATTGTTTTATTTTAGGCAATAATAATTGCATGACTCTGATTACAATTTTGTTTAAAATGATTATTCTGTATGTGACCTGAAGCCAATTCTATTTTAAAAGCTTTTTCTGTAGTTTGAACAATTTGAAACGCTGCATTTGATGGATAATAAAGTTCTCCTCGATTAACAAAAGAAGTGAATGAATTGTATTTATTGATATTAATTGCATAAGTATGAAATGTATTACATCTTTCCATATTTCTTTCTATTAAAATATTTATGCAATGACGGCAATGTATTTCAGTAAAAAGTGTACGAATAATAGAACCCGTTATATAATATAAAATATTTTGTTGAAGAAACGATAAATTTACATTATCTATTAAATTTGATAGGGCTTGCAATTCTTCTTCATTTATGTTTATGCAATTATCATCATGTATTGTACGTTTTGGCGTTCGAAATTTTAAAATAGCAGGTACTTCGTAAGTGTCACCTAAACAAGTAAAGTAATATTTTTTTCCAGATCTGTGTTATGTTCATGATTCGTTTTTAACGTTTCAATAATGTTCCGTGTTGTTTTAATAGTTTTTTCTCGACGATGTAAACGTTTTTGTAAAATGTGTATTTTTTTCAATAATTCACCTTCTCTTCGCTCTTGTTCTCTTGCCGTCTTTATTACATTAGAATTAAGCATGCAAATATCCATTTGTTCATCCACTTGTTTATCTAATATTTTTTTAGTTGTTTTTTTCTGCCAAAATCAAATAAATATTTTATACACACACGCACATATTAAAAATATTAAGATATATATTTACGTATTGTGGCACGGCACATGAAGAACAGAACAGAAAGACAACTTAACTCTATGTGTAGAGAGGAAGAACTAAAAAGCAAGACGCTAACACATCCGGCGCTGTCGTAGTTACGTGAAATAATCATTGAAATATATACCAATGGAAATAATATAAAATGTGGCGAGTGGGGGAATTTGAAACGTATAACCAACAAAAACCATACCTCAATATTCTCTTTATCTGCATCATTGCTCGATGTTATATAAAAAATTGATGGACTTGCATCTTTGAATAATATATTTCTTGCTGTTCGTAATACATAGGAATCATGTGAAAAATGCTTGCTACATATATATGTGTGCTGTTTTAGGGGCAAGTCCAACAAATCTTTTGGTATACACATTATCCATTTTTTATATTTTTTATTATCTTTCATAGGAAAGCTGAAAAATATTTATTGAATACTATAAAATTTACATACACAAGCACATGCACACACGCACATAATTATACATATATATCTATATATATTTATACATTATAAAATATAAAAAATATATTTATCAGTTTTAATTTTAATACCTGTGAAAAGAAAATTCCATACTGCTATCGCTACTGTTTAAACAATTTTTTAGGCCACAAATTTTTCCCATGCTTGACAGATAACAAATTATTTTATATGTATATATGTGTACGCAAGGCGAATGTTTTCAGCTAAGAGAGTAGACGAGATAGAAAGAGAAATCCGGTACCGAGTCACTGCCTTGTCTGACCGTTTTGTCGAATGGAGGGGGTAGCCTGTGCGCCTTCCAGTATGGTATATATTTCAATGCTTATAACCTTTTCTCTCACTGTGATCTCATCTGTCATTGACAATTTAAAGATGGCGACGAAATGTTGCAAGTTATTCCACTCGGCAAACCTCCTCCTTCACGGAACATTTTTCGTGACCACTTTCAATCTATGTAATTAGGTCTCCTTACTCTTACTTCGTGGTTGAAAAGGACGGACAATATAAGTTGTGTATATACTTCTTTCTCACACGCGCCTCGTTTTAGATTAGAATTATTGCACACTTCGGGTGCGTTCGGGGAGACGCTATTTGCGCTCAAAGCGTCATGCTATTTTTGTTATTCATTTTACGTTAAAGGAAAATAGAACAACACTTTTAGCGCTAATAGTGTTCTCCTCGAACGCACCTTTCATAGTTTACACATACTCACGCATTCAAGAGATTATCCAGCCCCCTGACACTCGACACCTATTACGTGTGGCCAGATTATCTCTACCTTCTCATCATGTTAGAGAGAGACGAAAACACACCTTATATCTTCTGTTCTTTTCTACGTGCGCCTATACCCACTCCTGAACGCTCGGTCTAGGTATACTATGTCTATGGTCCAGACTCTTATTTCAAGAGACTCTAGTTACTCACGCGCGCTTGGCGCTCGGTACTCGGTTGCGAGCATTTGAATCAGGGAAATCAAGGAGCATATCAGTATACACATCGTGGTCCTCGCGCGAGGTGTGCGGAACGTTGTGGTTGTGCGATCAAACGAACGGCGAGTAACGCGCTACAGCAACGATGGATCCCGAAGCGTTCCTAGACATTGCCAATCAGGTTATCAAGCTGAAAATGTTCCCGTATTTTGATATAGCGCACAGCGTACTGTGCGCACTGCACGTCAGGGAGGACTTAGGATCCGGTAAGCTGCGTGCATACCCGTGCTCGGCACGTTTCTAAATTTGTAATGCTCCCTCAAAGCATATTCCCTCGGTGCCTCTTGGTGGAACAGTCTCCCTGTGACCTCGCTATTCCCGTGACACCGGGCGGCGACACGTCACACTCGCCCGCGAAGTTTTATATTTATATTCCACCTCTTCCTCCCTTCTCTCCCTCTCCCTTTCCTCTTGCTCCTTACCCCCTTACTCCGTACCTTGTATTGTTCATTTCGTTGGTTTTTTTTCCGCGTCAACGTATAGCCGGGATCTTTTCGATCCTATAATTGCGAAAAATGTATAAAGTGATGTTTGTTCCACATGTCGAGACAGGATTGACATGCTACAGCTGTAGACATTTGAAACACTCTGGATAAATAACACACTGACAAACAAAGTGAAGGATTAAGTAATATGAAGAGCTGTATTCCCCCCTGGAGTTTCGTGAACAGCAAACGACGATTGTTCGTGTTATTACATAATGTTGATAATACAATCAAGAAGAAATATTTATCGTTCGTTTATCGAAATTATAAGGCTGTTGTTATGACACAATAATCGATTGTAACAAGTTTACCGGTCAAATAATTCACGCTAATAATAAATTCATTTATAACGTTATCTCACGAATTATATTTTGATTGATTGCATGCTGTGATAGCTATATGATTAATTGAAGAGCTATTTCAACATAAACAGAGTGACAATTGGACAGTTACTGAAGTTAAACAGTTATTCTGTAATGAATAGACACAATAAAATAAGTTCTATGGAAAAATCGTTATTTTTGTTAGCACGTAGTACCAAAAGAATATACTTTATGAAGTTGAAGATAGGATAAAAATTATAAGATATAAGAATAAAAATTATATTTAAAAATTGAATATATGTATATATTTAATTTCACATATATATTTTTCTCAGCATGACTCAGAACCAGTTTCACAAACGTCTAACGTTAACTGATTTATTGATTCTCTGTCTCTCCTTAAGTGATATAGAAAAAGGGACTAGTGTCTGGTTAGCAGTTAATGTTTGTGAAACTCTGACCCTCAGAGCGATATAAGATTAAACAATCTTACTATTGGTCATTTTTATAAGAGCTATTAATCTGTATTCTTTGAAGGGATAATTGCAGTTATTAATTATAGTTATTAATATTAGAATGTGTATTTAGTAGTTTTCGAAAATGCTCCGATTATTGTGCAAGGTGATTATTATTTCGGAAATATATAGCATCATGAAGATATATGAACCATACAATCTATCATATTATCATATTAAGCTTTTTTTATAATATTTGTTTTTACAAATTTGTATATTTTTTTTTACTAATAAAAATGATTGATTTCGTTTGTAAAATAGTTTAATTTATTTTATTCTGTCCATTATATAAAATGACAGCTATTTGGATTTCCGGATCAATTTCCAGATTGGCACCTTGTATTTATTTGAGGAAAAAGATCATGATAAATGATAATGGAATACAATATATGCAAAAGAGAGATAGCAATAACAGTTATTAAGAAATATACCAAGATCAAAATTAATCAGGAATCAAAAGCTGATTTTATTGCTCTTTGGCACAATTATTACATAATTCTATCTCAAGGCAATAACACAGATAACCCAGCTGATCTATTTTAGTGTGCACTGTGCCCGCATGTACAGTTAAAATCAAAAGTATTCAAAATAAAGGCTCTTCGGAAGCAGCTTCTTTGAAACAACTGGCTGTTGCCAATTTGTATTAATTAGAGGATTGTTTATTACATTAAATCTTGCTCTTTTATTCTATACAAATTGCCATTCTTAAACTTACCATACTAAATTTGAATCAAATTATTTTGTGTAAAGAAATATTCTTATCTTTTTATTCAAATAAAATTATATAGACAACTTAAGATAACAATAAATAAGAACAAAAAATAAATCCTTTTTTTTAATTTTATATTTGTTTTTAATTAATTTAATATTATGTCAGAGAGTGTTAAAAAATCTGTTTTTTTTCTTCAAGAAATAGATTTCAAGCTAGTTTTCTAATGCGAAGGTATAAGATTGAAATTTAACAGAAAGTCATAGTTTCTTCAAGATTTTAAATTTTTCTATATGTATTTAAAGTAATGTATCATTATTGATAGTGACTCTTACATTTGCATACATATATGAAATGTGTTATAAGGATTCCCTAACTGACTTATTCCCCAATCAACGTATATCTTCGACATTCCATACGTAATAAAATCTACACGTCTGTTACATACAGTTTAAGAAATTTACAGTAAAATGTTTTCTGAAAAGAACATTAATGTAGATAATTTCAAATAATTACTTCTTTTTTTTTAATTTTTAATCAAAATATACGCTTTTATGAATCATAATAAATAAAAAATTAATTTTACAAACAGATAAATTTTCGGGAAATAATTATCACAATAATAATTATAATATCTTATACATATTAGGTGCACAAACATTTTCTCGCAGACATCCTCTATCATGTTGGTTGTCTACAATGTTGGTCGTTTTTGCAAGCGGTATGGTATGCAATGGATTATTAGGAGAACCAATTCTTGCACCTTTGAAAGATACACCACAAGTATTAGTTGCAACTGTTGCTTGGTCAGTAATATCTGTGTATAGTCTGTTGTAATGCCTCATATTTCCTTAAATCTTTTATTATTTATCTGTGATTATGTCAATTTTACACAAATTATTCAAGAAATGATTAAAGAATCTTTTTAAATTTAGAAATTAATGACATCATTTTAAAAAGAAAAAAATTACTTGCGTCATTGAAAGAAAACATTTTTCAATGTTTCAGGTATGCAATATTTTATTTACCGTTTGATGTTGGTTATAAGATAGCCAAATTTTTTCCAGTAAAAACATTGTGTGCTACTATGAAGGAAATATATAGGCAAGTAAATATCATTATCAATTTTTAAAATAATTTTTTTTATCCTACTGTAATAGCACAAAAAACAATGGGAATTTTGGGAATTAATTGTAAAAGAACTACAAATGCGATTTAATTTATTTTTTGGTTAATTATTAGTGTATATTTTAATAAATATGTGTTTAAAATTTTATGAAAAAATATTTGATTTTTATATTTGAGGAAGTTATGTAGCGCTGCATCGAAGCTCGTTGTACCCGAGCGACCGGATGGTATACATGATTCCGCCCAATTAGATTAAATTCAACAAATTTTATTAAATTCAAAACTCGATGAAAAAATTTAAATTTGTTTACAAATTTTATTCATAAATTGTATTGACTATCTGATGGAGCTTTTTTATTTTGTTTAGTTGATAAAACAAATTCTTGAATTTTATTCATGATTTTTGTCAAAAAAAAAAAGTATTGAATCAAAAAAATATTTCTTGATTCAACTATATACGGTCACGTGTTTGTCAAGTAAATATTTATTAATTAAAAAAATATATGTTTCAGTAAATTACATATTAACAATATATTTATTTGAACTAAAGAAATGTTGTCAATTAAACGTATTTAGCCATATAATAATTTTTTCTCAGTGCATTATTATTAATATTTTGTAAACAAAAATGTTATTTAAAAAATTGGTCAGATCAACTAGCTACAATTTCTCTAAACATGTGTTTCAAATTTCAAGTCTATTCACCAATTAAACTCAGATATACACGCAGATGTATACACTATTTTGATAAATATAGTTTCGAAAAAAATATATTTAAAATTTCACGAGTAGTTTTTTCAAGTAAAATCTTGAAATTTTTTTCGTGACTTACCGTTAATCTGCGATTAGCCCTTCCTTTTTCACGTGAGCTTTCTCCAGGAATAAGCGAGCATTTCGTTGCACAATTCTTTTGCTTCAAAAATACGAGCACTTTGCAGAATTCCATCCTATTGCTTAATTCAGAATGCATTATTCGAAAGAAACTTACATATCTTTTAGACAGGACCTTTACAAATTTACAATTTCAGAGTTTAAACGATTTCTTTAAAGCAAAAAATCCATTTTTTTTAATTCACAGTAGAACATTCCCTTGATTCCACCATATATTTAAGAACTGTGTATTTGTATGAAAGAGAGGATAAAAGTAATTTAGAATAAGATGTCAATGTATATAAATTAATTATAAATTATAAATTAATTATTTTAAATTAATTATTTATTTTTTTACAGATGTAAAAAAGTATACGACGGAGTGACTCATGCAGGGAAACTTTATCCAAATGCATATCTTATTATGATATTGATTGGAACACTTAAAGGTTAATCATAAAATATGGAATATACAGAATAGAAAAGATATAATATATATTACATTTGAACTTCAGAACTAAAATACATGAAAGCATTTAAAATAAATTATAAAATAAATTACTATATTTGCATTATAAAATAAATCACTATATTTATACTGTTAATAATGAATTATAACATTTTACACAGGTAATGGAGCTGGTTTTATAAAATTATTTGAACGTCTTATACGTGGCGTATGGACACCGACCGCGATGGAATTCATACAACCCAGTGTGTATGTAAAATTCATAATGTTTATATAAACAAACGTATTTAGATTATAAATTCATTACACGTGTGTGTGTGTGCGTGTTACACATGCGTGCGTGTATGTATAACACACACACACACATATACAGGATGTATCTGACCACGCATCCACCCTTTTTCTTTCAAAAACTAAGCATTTTAGAGAAAAACGTTTTACACGAAAATTGTATGGTTTTGAGAGAATATAAGATGGTGTCATTGGTTTGACCTTAGGTGACATCGTTAAGGTCAGGTCAAGGACCTTCACTTTCAATTTCTTAAATGGAACACTATTTTCCCTATTTTCTTAAATGGACTCCCTATTTTTTATTGCATATTCTTGTAACTTATCTCGAGAGCTTTCCAAAACAATATAATAAAGTATTTTTTCATTAAGTATTTTCCGAGTTATAAGGGTTGAAATAATTTCTTAATTTTACATAAACTATAAAATATCTCGTAAAATATTCATCTTTCGATGACCTTACCTCAATACTTTTATGCACAAAATAATGAGAGGAATCAATTGGTGTAAAGAAAACACATAGTTTTTAACAAAAAATATGCAATTTGTAAATTACAATTACATATTTTGGGTGATGCCACCCAAGGTCAAAAACCAATGACACCATCTTATATTCTCTCAAAACCATACAATTTTCGTGTAAAACGTTTTTCTCTAAAATGCTTAGTTTTTGAAAGAAAAGGGATGAACGGGTGGTCAGATACCCTGTATATACATATATGACATCATATTTTTAATTGGTAAATTAATATAATGATAACGAATAGTAAATTTCCTTTACAGCCCCACTAAAGTATCCATGATTGCATCAATTATCTTTGTACTAGAGAAAAAGACTGGTTTTATTTCTGCACCTCCTGCTCTTGTATACTTTTGTATTGTTATATTCTTTGTCTACTTCAAGGTAAAATCTATATCTTGAGATATCTTCTTAAATTAATATATTTAATATGCAAAAAATAAGATAATTTTTTATATATAATAAATTTGCAGTTATCATCAATTTTGCTTGGCATTCGTGATCCATTTGTACCACTTGAAAATTTGTTCTGCGCTTTATTCTTGGGAGGAATTTGGGATTCGTTGGCTAGATTATGGGGTCGTGGTCAAACCAAAGATGAGAAAGCGGATGCAAAAAAAATAAATTAAACAATTAAACAAGTTAACTAAACTAAAGTTAATTAAACAAGTAAATATGATATACATCTTCATATACTGCAAAATACAATTATAATTAAAATAATTCTGCAAAATCAAATTTTATCTTTTTTTTTTTTCAGAAAACATATTTATGACATCACAAAATAGCATTAGCTATTTAATAAGTGATGAAATAAAACTACTTAAAAAGCTAGTCAGATGATAAGAGTTTTACATGACTCATATCAAATCATCAAATGTTGAAGAGAAGTACAATAATTTAATATACATATTAAATTATAATTATACTTTAAGAATGAAACTTATTAAATTTTCATAAAGTGTGTCTTATAAAAATATCAACAGTATTATTGCAACTAATATTAAACAACGGATATATATCGTTCTTATCACTTTTTCTCATATTACATATATATATGTGTGTATATATACACACACACACATAATATATATATATATATTATTAATATATATATATATATATACATATACATATATATATATATATAATATATGTATATATATATCATAATATATATTATATATATTTATTTATACAAAGAAGAGAAGAATTAATTCAGGCTAAATAATTGATAATTTATTAATATCATTGTTAAATTGTTACTGATTTGTAAATTCTCTAAAAAAAATAAGGGATCAAAACAGTTTCTGTTTGAAGTCGAAAGTTCCGGTCAGTTAAAGAATAACATTTAAAAGTTATTTCTGTTGATGATATAGCAATCATTCTATTGACAAGATAAAATGTCAATAAAAGTAAAAGTTATTGTCCATTGCGTACAAAAAATTCAATAGGGCCTACTTCACGTTACCGATTGGAACCAATGTGTCCTTTTCAACGAACCAAAAAAGTGAAAACTGCGAGAGAAGGGATCAGGGTATTGTGAAACTTTTTGGAATGGATTCCAATTCCTAGTTTTCCCTAGAAAATAGAAATCTATATAAAAATAAAATAGAAAATAATTCCAATCAGATTTCATTCTAAAAAGTTCCATGATCTGATCCTCTGGGACAAGTCAATGTCTCCTTTTATGATTTTTCATTCCTTCGGTGAAAAAGACCAAAAAAATCGGTTTTAATTGGACGATGACATGACTGTTTTGGGTTTTCAAACAACAGTCTTCTACTAAGGGGTTTACATTACCTTTGACATGTTTAAAATTAACGAATTTTTATTATGGATAAAATTATGTTTTATGAAGAAATGAAAATACATGTTCTGTAGAGTAGTCTTTTGAGAATATTTTCCTAAAATTTTAACAAAATTTTGATAAAAAAATATATTTTAATAATTGAAGTGTTTACAATCATTTTCCTAAATGATTTATGATATTATGATAATGATATTTTTAAAAACTATCGAAAAAAAATATAATCGAAAAATTGATTTTTCTTTATCAAAGGTATTTAACTTTTTAACAGCATTTTCAATTGTATTCATCAATGAAATAATTATCTTAACGTCTTAATGTCTATAAAAACTTGCTTTTAAATAATATCTTTATCTGAATTTACCGACTCCGTACGGAAACTTTTTTGATCATCTTTTAGATATAAGATATTAAAATTATACAAGAACATATGTAAAAACGAGTAGTATGACAAAATGTTTCTTTTATATTTTATTAAATTTAAATATTGATACCACACGTGACAGAGTTTGCTTTAATTCTCATCAATAGATATGTTCTTTTAATTAGGAATACCCATATTCTAATTGTAGAAATATTATACATTTTCATGTAATAAAATGGAATGTGAATTAAAAATCGTTATTTGTTTTATTACCTTAACAAAAAATTAATTACCGAACTGTAAGATTTATTTCTATAATATATTTCACGTTCATTGATCATTATACTTGACATGAATTATAAAAACACTTATACATATGACTGCGACATTCTATACATTTCAGTCCTTCTTCGTGCATACTTGTGTGATTTTGCATACAATGGGATTCTGGAAACACGTTGGTTCGATAATCCGAGATTTGAAATATTTGCTTTGGTGCAGTCGTGATTGCATAGCAATGAACTTTTGCATTTTTTATTGTATCTATAAATTCTGTTCGGTGACAAAGGCGTATGGTAGTCTATACAATTCACTTCTTTCTCGCGCACATGAGAAACACTAAGGTGTGACAATTCATCGTGATATTCTCTAACGGAGAATTTCTGATACGTATTTTTTGAACATTTGTCGACGCTTGCCATCCATAGAACGTTGGCATCGCGTACGCATGTCTCCTTGTCCAATTTTGGAATACCTTCGCTATTATTAGACTTGATTACGTGAATCAACATAGGCTCGTGGTTTTGAGTGGCAACACTTATCTTTCCCTCAAAACTGTGATCGGTTACAATGCCTGTATTTTGTAATTGTTTCGGAATATACTGAGTTCCCGATTCACAAAGCGATTTATGCGGCAATGATACGTTCAAGCCGATATCATGATTCTCTGTGCGCGCAGTAACATCTTGATCCTTGACAAAAAATTCTTCCGTCATTTCTGCATACATGGTGCTATTTTCCAAAAGATTATAATCTCTAATTTTCGACATGGGAGTTTCATAGAGTACTTCTACATCTTTCGATTTTGCAAAAGAAACTGTAAATTCATCTACAGTATCTTCTCCTTTGTATCTTGAACTCGAGTCTGAACCGAATTTAAAGCAGAATTTCGCTTTGAAGGACATTTGCTTTTCGATTCAGATCTATTTAACTTATTTAATAACTCTCTCTTTGAACAATCCACGAGCGTATATATTTTTAAAATTTCGTCTGCACATTCTTTTATTTTACTTAAAACGATAAGTGTATTGATTACATCTTCTTTCCTAACGCAACTTTTTCTCTCTGAAAAAGATCACATTAAAAAGTTTTAATATACATGTTCATTATTTATGAAATGTTCAAAAATACCGACCATTCTTGCTATTCAAGTTTAATTTAAGAGCATGCTTTATTAGTTTCAAGAAGATTTTGGTAAACATTGTGTTATCTTTCTCGGTTTTTTCCAAACACGGTAAACAACTTAGACTTTCTAATTCAATGGCAGAACTGATGCTAAAATGTGTATTCTCATTTGCAAATTTGAATGGAATTTGTTCACAAGCAATTATTTGAAGCTGTGTAAAAAAAATGTTATAATAGAGAGAATTTATTTATATAATCATAGAATAAACTAAATCTATATATTGCTGCAAAGAATTACAATCGCTGTGCTTACAATTAGAATTTACATTATCTTTCTTTGATAAGAGCGACGTAACGGAACAAATTTTTGTTCTTTCTTGCATTATTTTTTCCAAGCATTGAAGTAAAGCTTGTATCACTGTAGAATTCTGTTTGATAATCTCCAGTATCTCGCGAGAGCAAGTTTCTTTAATGCAAATTTCATTTTCAAAGAGTTTCTTGCCGTCTAACGCAAGACGAGTTTTCTCCATTTCTGATGAAAGAGTATTAGAAAGTAAATTAACAATGCTGTGTTTATTTATAAATATTTTTCTTTACAAATAAATATATTCATATTTTAGTAAGATTGATAGTAACAAGTAAAATTTAAATGATATTTCTTGAGACATTAATGAGAACATATCTAGAGATTTAAAAACTTTTCTGTTCAAAATCAGTGTCTTTCTAACACTTATTAATTGTCTCCTTCAAATCTCTTTGTAACGATAAAACAGTAAATAAGAATGGTAAAAAATAATCGGTACTTATTAATATTATTAATATATTACTTATACACTAATAGTTCTTATTAATATTAATGTAAAATTCATAAAGCATAAAGCATTCTACTCTCTTTAATTTTATACCAATCATATTTTGTATGTCGTTAGCGAGACATTCCACGGTATTCGCATCAATTTGCTTTACTTCTCGCGTCAAAAAATATTTTTGAGAATTAACTTGGCAATCACTTAGGCTCGCACAGATGGTATTCCGAATCTTATCATGTTGCATAGTATTTACTGCTACTTGCTTTAACTCTTCCTGAAAAATTAAAAATTATTACCTTGAACTTCTCTATAATACTCTCGTATAACATCTGTCTTCGTTTTCAACATGCAAACTGTTTTGTATCTCTCCCCTCGTATTGCTTGATACTTGTCCCTACTTGCTTCGTTCGTTTTTCCGGAAATAATTGTTCACTTGACAATTGTGCTTCTTTTGTGTAGGATTTTAGTTTAGACGGAACAATTGGTCCCGATGTCATCTGCTGACTTATGTAATTATGAGTGCCTTGCGGATAGTATGTATGAACTGTTAGTATATCTGCAGAATAGTCGGTATAACGTGGTAAACTGCTAGGAAAGCTTGGGCATGGGATTATATTATTACATCTTCCTTGATACATGATATCTGCTATTCGATATCGATGTGTCTTATGTTCTTCATAAGGTTTATCGACAAAATTGAAGCATTCTGGAACTGTGGTATCTAATGATTTTATTTGTTCATAAGCTTTTGTGGTAGTTACATCCAATCTGCCAGGTTTTATATCTTCCCAACCACAGGATGGGCATTGCAGCAATTGCGCATTTTTCTGCTTCTCGCTTTTGCGATCTAATATATCAAAATCCTCTAACATGTGGTATTTGAATGTAATAAATAAATTCAATATTTAATAACAAGTTTAAAATAGAAATGATTATTTCTTAAATACTTCTTTACCTGGTTTTCTAAAAGTCTTTTTTCTTGGTTTTGTCTTATAATCTTGCCTCGTTCCTTGCACATAAGGAAAATTAGATATATATTTATATTTATCATATAGTGTTTTAATGCACTCTTTTAAAGGAAACATTGTTGAAACTTCCACCGATTCCATTTTGTTCTACCCATAATAATGTAAATAATTAATTAAGTTATTAAACTGTTCAGTGTTTGATTGAACAATATAATTCACAAGATTTTTAAAAATTGATGTGTCTCTTTGTGAAATAATTTATATATATATATATATATATATATATACTTTACACGAATTATAAATTATACATTACCTGTAATTTACTTTCATCACCAATCACCTTTGTTAACATTCCAGCTATTACAGAAAACCAAGCAAAAGGAGATTTGTATGGTTTGCCCGATTGAAATCCCTTGATCACTCTTATTTGTTCCTGCCTATATCTAATAATAATGAGAATAACGCTTTTAAAACTGATTCAATCTGGATGAACATAAATAAATATGATTGAATGAAAAATCGGATAAAAATCTTCATATAAAAATTAATAAAGATTTCTATCGTTTACTTTTTCTTTTATTGCTTTTACTTTTCTCTTATCACTTTAATTTGTTCTAGACAATCGGATATGTTTAATTCGGGTATATTAAGTTCTCTAATTATATTTTTTAGTGCATCATTTTTGGCTAAACAATCATAATATTTCACATAATATGGATTCCAAAGACATGGATGCTTTCGATATGCGTTTAAAAAAACAAGAGTGAAATTTTCATTCCACTTAAGAGACATAATTATTTAATTTATCGATAACAATACGGAATTAAGATTTATTCTACGAATAGAAAACTTGCACAATTTTGCATGACAATCACATGAAATAAACTGTTTGTGAAATCTTAAGTGAATACATCTGCTTATATTAATCATGGTGGAAAGAAACAAGGTGAGTTATTGCGCATAATGGCGGCAAAGAGTTGGGGGACTTGCTTGTCAACCAATCACGGGGGACCCATTTTATGCGCGCAAAATTCAAACGTTCACAGCTGATTAAAAAATCAAAACAGTATTGTAAATTAAAATAACAATAATATATTATTTGAAAAATGAAACAATTTAACAAATTTGAATATTATTAATAAATATAAGCTAAATATGAACTAGATTGCACATATATATTGCTTCATATTATATATTCATTTATTACTTACACGACGGTCACATCGGTCTTTTCCAAATTTAAGAAAACTCTCTGCACGAACACTATATATTTTTTTAAGAGGAACACTGTATACACTTTATATACGTTAATAAAGCATGTCATCAGCCATCAGCCATACTGAATTTTCATTAAATGGGCCCCCTATGATTGGCTGTCCGCTCCCCACTACCTTTAGACTACTGCGCAACCACGAGAATAACTCACCTTGTTTCTTTCCACCATGATATTAATATTCGATATAACAGAAGTTTTCTATTGTTTGAAAATAAGCAATCACATGTAGAAAATAAGATCACATGTATATTACTTATATTACTTATACACATATATAATTTAGAACTATTTATTTAAATTATACATAATTCATAAATACTTTCTATAAATATGTTTTTACAGAATACATTTGTTTTACATCTTGATAAAAGTGTTGCAAGAAAGATCATATTATTTGTATTTTGTCATATATTTATTAATGTTTTACTGAAGAATTAATGTCCTATCTATATATGATATCATTTATATACCTAACTTTAAATAATAATTTAACTGAGAATATTGTTTGCAATCGTTATTAGTACTTTATTGCCAAAATGTTTTGCCTTCTCTTGCCTATTGCTTGTAACAAAATCCATAATTCTTGTTATCTTTGATTTTAGTAAGTAATAAACATTCCTTTAATGTTAAACCACAGCTACAAGTTTCATCTTTACACATTACTTCACAATCGTTACAATCGCAACAGCAGATCGAGTTGCTACTCTGATCCATTAATTTAGATTCTAAGGTTTTTAATCGCACTTTTGTCATCAAATTTTGTATTTCCTTTTCTAATTCGACAGCAATCTCTAAAAACAAGTTATGCTAATTCAATAGTGACATTATTTCCTATTACAGATCAACAGATTTTACTTACGAATATCAATAGTTCGTAATTGGAACGCTATGCTTTTTCCAAATATATCAAAGCTATCTTCAATTTTTTTCCTGCCATGCACTTCTACAGGAATATCATCCATGCATGTGGAACAGTCCTGTTATAAAAAAATTTACATTTTTTCTTAGTCTTCCTTTAAAAAATCGACAATATAAATTACTTGCTTATTTGCATATAAACCTTTTTTCCTTCAATATCGCCTGCGACATTTTTTCGCTCCTATTAAAATGGTAACAATGTAACAATATAATATTATTGAAAATATCTGTATTTTATACTTATTAATATGTCTCTTTGTTTCTAACATGAGATAAATCCGTTTGCGTTTCGCGTTCTGCGATATCATTACTCGTTTCTGTTGCTACATCAATCGTTTGAATCATTTCAGGAGGAATGAGAGTATCTTGCAATTTCAGAGCAGAAGAAACGGTATCTCTATACTTGAAAAATATTGTTGTAATTTTATTTCGTGATGTCTTATAGAATTATACAAAATAGATATATAAATAACAAATGACCTCAATCTTAAACACAACTCGATCTCTTGGAGCTCACACGTTCCACAAGTATATGAGCAAATATGTTTGCCCTCTGATTTTTCAAAAGGCGAATGCAAACATTTATCTTCAATACTGCCATGATTAAATTTTCGATAATTGCTATCTTGCTACAAATACATTCGTATATTAGCATATTATATAATATAAAATATAATATAAAACAATATATATGCATCATGAACAAAACATGAATATAATTTATAATAGACTTTAAAAGACAATGATATTTATCATTTTATAATTGTTACTACTTTATTACACAAGTATAATTTAAACAATCAAACCTGTATAATTATTTCTCACACATACTATTCTGTTACATCATACCTTTCTGGAATTATTACGAGATATTGATGTGTATGGAAAGAAGAGCATGTGCATCGTTTTAAACCATTTCGCTTTTGGTACATATAATTTTTCGCAAAAAATAGCTGCAGCGATTTTTGATAGTTCATAACAGTATTCTTTTTTCACTTTTTCAATTCTTTTAATACAATCATATATTGTTAACCCAGAAATATTCATGGAATTTCTTATCTCCTTGTATGCTTCGTAACGCAATGATTTGCTATTGAACTCAGGATGAAATGGGTTCCACAAATATTGATATTGTGCATAAAGTGCTATTAATTTCTCAGTATCATCCTTAGTCCATACATTTGGCATATTAAATTTATGATAAAACAATAGGTTATTTAACCTTCTCAACTAATACTATCAAAATAAAAATATATATTTAAATACAAGTTTAGACACATTTGCATTCAGCTGATATTTTTTGAAAAGTGTACTACCAAACAAAATCATAAATGTCATACTACAAATGTTACGCTTATGCATTGTACTTCTCGATTACAAATACACAGAAATTTAGAAATACATGAAGAAAAAAATGAATACGTTGTATCATTAGGTCTGTTTTTATAGCTAGTTGAAATAAGTTATAAGTATATGTTTGAAATTTGGTGAAAGCGAGTTCTATCAAAAATTTCCAATACAGTAATAAAAAACAAATAAAAATTAATAAAAGGTGTGAAAAAGAAATCAGATGTTAAATCTCATTTATCTATTTCAAATATGTCTTCATACATACGTTTCCTATTCTTTTCATTTATCACACATTAGCAGTATAAATATAAATTGTACATTTGTTCTGTAAATTTTATAATTTTACATTTATATGGCAATATCCTTTGTTGTTATTAAATATTCAATTCCTAATTTATCGTCTTATGTAATTTCAGTTTCATTTTATTGCTATAATTTAGGTTTTCTCTATTGTAAAAATCATCTTAGAGTGATCTTTCAGCGAATATTGGTCGTTTTGTTAAATTTGCAAACACGGGCGGATTTATAGTTAGAAACATATTGCATTGCTTTTTGATTTATAATAGCATAATTAAAAATAATAAGTACTATAAGTGTTATTATTATATATATTAAGTCTAAAGTTACATACATAATCTGATACTACGTACTTTGATTGTATATGTGTGTGGCAAGTTCATTATAATTTATATATAATAATCGATTATTTCACAAAATCAATTAATTATATGATCTCTTTCATAGACCAAGAGAACTGATAAAAAAATTTATACACAAAGTTATTGTGTAACAAATCCAAGTTATGTAATTAAATAGTAAACGAATTTAGTTTTTTTCTCGACAAAAATATATATCTTTTGGACAGAGATTAGTTTGACTATCAACGGTATACTACGTTATTTATAAATTATATACATTATTTTTAATATAACAATTATATATCCTTCACTCATGATTGTTGTTAATTTATATTATTGTATCTTACTGTGCTTAAATCTATATTATGTGCGATATAACTATTCTTAAGAAGTCGTTTCAATTGTCGAAGACAATGTAGGTAGCTGCTGTGGGACAAAGTTTACAACCTCATGGTACACAAGTTCTACAAGTGAAAATATCCATTATCTACAATGTAACAATCCTTTAAACTAAAATAGAAATTAATAAAGATACGTTACCTTTCCATTTCTCTACTGGAAGATCCATATCCTCAAAACTCTGGTCATATGGTAGAGAAACAGGTTCATCAGTTGGATCTGCATACTGTGCAAGATATGGATGTGCTAAAGCCTGTTCCGCTGTGATTCTTTTTTCTGCATCCAATTCCAACATCAGTTCCAATAAATCAATAGCTAAACAAACAAAAATTCAATGATTTCACATTATTTGACATTGCGTATCAAAATAAATTATCAAATTTTTTGTATTTACCTAAAGGATTAGCTCCACGGAATACCTCTTTGAAATTTTTTTTCTTCAACGGCGGTAAACTCTGAATATAATTTCTGGCCTGTAACAATAATTCAAGCATGATAGAATAAATCATATCCCGTCAGATAAACTAAACTATATTCTATTCTGCGTATATAATATAACTTTTTCTATTTTATATCTTTATCTTCATATAAATTTCCCAAAAGTTTTAAAAAAACATTTTTGACATAGCAAAATTATGGACTTTATAATCTGGAGCACTATATATAAAATCTAAATATAAACACATTATGAAATATAGATATGAAATTAAAATATTTAATTATTTTTTTAAATAAAAATATACATTTTTCTTATATATAACGATTACATTTTGTCTCTTAATATAAAGTTTAATGTATGTATATTGACTTAAAAAACAAATTTACCTCTTGGCTAGTAATTTTGCTTAATGTTTCCTCTGTAGGTGTACCACAGAGTACTAACACTCGTGTTAGATGATCAATGTCTGCTTATGGTTAAGGTATGTTTGGAAAAGCAGTATTAATTAAATAACAATTAAAAAGTATAGTTTTATTAGTATACTAAATACATAAAACCATTCCCATAATTGATAAGTGATCGCATCTAAAGCAAACTGCATATTTATTATAAAGCAGCGTGAGTTAGAGCTTTAAATATATATCAAATATGAAAAAATTTAACTTTATACAGCATACTTTATTTACATATGTCAAACTTCATATAAAATTTATATAAAATTCATATAAAATTTAAACAATTTTCTTTTGTTATATATAAGACATACTTTATATTACAACTTGTCTTGAAATTATATTGTTTAAATTTTTCTTGAATTTTCTCTGAATTTAGTAATTATATAAATATATACTACTTTTAATTATTATTAATGTTATGTTACTCATAAATATAATTTATCACAAAGTATAAATTATTTGTTGCTAGAATCTTATATTGAATATTTCATCAATGGTATGTTATTGGTAAATCTAAGAATTTGCCAAGATGTAATATTTATTTTTATTTATTTTACATGCTAACAAAAAAAGGAAAGATTAAGCACAGTTCACATGGTTCGTAAAAAATATAAAACGTGCATTTCATGCTACAGTGAAGTAACTATAAAATAATTAAAATAACTTACCGATTCTGATGATATTTTTTTCATAAACTCGTCTCGTGGAGTACCCAAAATTTCCATAATTAAATTCAGTTGATGAATATCTGCTCTTGCTAAGGCTCCACTATATTTTTCTTTGAAGACACTAAATATCTCCTTTGTTAAATATTTTTTACTATTTACTATTTAAAAATATTATTTTTACTATTTAAAAAAATAATATGTTACAGATTCTAATATCATACTTTTATATACACAGAATCTTTATTATATTTTATTCATGCTGAATTTGCAGATAGCTTTTAGATTGATAATGCAAAGTGTAAGCAGATGGCTTTCTAAAAGCATGTTAAGCAGAATATATGCAGTGATGTTAGATTTAAGAGTTTGAACTATAATAGATCCTTAGCAAAAAAGCATATTTATTAAAGGACGTTGCAACTGGATGAAACAAATAGAAATATTTATCAAAACTAATTAAAGGGTTTGTTAAAAACATAAAACATAAGTCTATCGTACGGTTTATGAGGAAAAAATTAAATTAATGTAAAGAGATATTGAACATTAAAATAAAACACAACAAAAACTCGTCAATAATGACAAAGGATACGATCTGTTCCAGGAAATAGTGTTCTCCCAGTTAACAGTTCTGCCATGATGCATCCAACTGACCAAATGTCAACTAAAATGTACAATAATGATATTAGAGCATTATGTGATAAGATTTCCGTATCTTATAAGATAAAATAGATAGATAAGCTTATAAGATATTTTTCTTTTCACTAATTCTCTTTTGGTATAACTACTGACCTGTTTGATTGTAATGCATCCAATTAAGCATAATTTCAGGTGCTCTATACCATCTGGTGGCAACATAGCCAGTCATCTCATTCTCTGTGGGCCTAGCCAAGCCAAAGTCCAGTATTTTCAGTTCACAATCTTCGTTAACCGCTATGTTAGATGGTTTCAAGTCCTGCAATCAAATCTGTAAGAAACTGCTTTTACACTTTTCACATTTTATGTAAACATATAGTGCACTATTGCATACCCTATGTATAATTCCTGCAGAATGGATATATTTCAAACCTCGAAGAATCTGGTAAATAAGAAATTGCACATGATCGTCAGAAAGCTTTTGCGTTCTGACAATATTATTCAGGTCAGCGCCCATTAAATGTGTGACTAGGTATCTGTATAAATAAATAACATAATTTTAATATAGAAAAAAAAGACTGATCTCACATGATAGACATATAGATACTTACACATGTTGAAAATCTTCTAAAGACGAAGACGGATGAAATACATCTAATAGTCCTATTACCTATGAGAAAGCAACACGGGTGTGTATTTAAGATCGACTACAACGTAAAGTTCGATTGTGTGTTTACTCACATTTTCATGGTTCATATGTTTTAACATACGCAGCTCCCTATAGGTGCGCTTTGCATGCACAGCTGACTGAAATGGTCTGGCTAACTTTTTAATTGCCACCTTGTGCCCAGTGGTTGTATCCACTGCTGAACTAAAATGCAAAAAATATATTTTTTATAATAAAACGATTCTAATCGTAATCTTTATTGACACAATTTGTAATATTGCATTTAATTATTACAAATTTAAGACTTTTCTCAATCATCGATTAAATTGTTATTGAATATGTATCATATTATAAAGTAAATAAACAGTTTATATAGCTTTCATAGATATGTTACTGATATGTTTTTACAATTTGTTTTTCTTCTTTTCTATCTTGATAAGCAGCTATTTCGAGTATAGAAAAAAACAGATGTCTAACTCAACCTTGACCTGTCATGTAATATTTCACATTATTCTTATTATTTCACCATTGCCATCGCATATCTACAACATTATGCGTCGACAAACATTATACCTTCCAAATTTATTCTATTCTATTTTTATAAAAATATGAGACGTGTGTGCAAAAGATTCTCTCAAAGTTAATGCAATCTTGCAATAATTATATTTCGGCTCTTTAGTACGACGAAGAATAGTCATGTGACAATGATGTCTTGCCGTTCTAATGCCAAAAACGTAAATGTCAAGGTTGCAATCGGTTCATGGTTCTACCAGCATGGGACGTCACTGGTTCCAGCAATTTTTCATCTGGCTGTCAATTGATCGATCATCCCCTGAACGACAGTTAACAAGTTGAACGATACAGAGATGATGCAAGAAGTTTCAAACATTTTTATAAATTACAAAATTGTGAAAATTACGAAAATTATGAAATTTATACTAGAGCATTCCCAGCGAACACCAATTAACAATAATGTTACATCACTATTATAATTTCCCACTCAGCAATGTAACTGTAACATAACACACTAGTTTGCATTTATATTGAATGAACAATTTTAACATTGATGTTACTGATACGTTGGTGTTTGCTGGACTAGATATAAATCGCAAAAACATAAGTTTAAGTTAAGATGCTCAAAAACTGCATTAAGAACTGCAATCCAAAGTGTTTACAAGCTATCTCGAAAGGATCGGAAGACTTTCTTGCGACTTGGTCGATTATATCTTCTTGGCAAAATTCTCTTATCGTACACATGTACATCGGCTAAGGTCCCCAGTGGTTGCGTGTGCGTGCGCGCGCGCACGCACGTAACGTCGCGCGAGGGCCGTGCCAGCTTCGTGCTGCCAACGACGTTGTCGCTTACCAGACTTGGCCGTACGCGCCCGAGCCCACGGGAGTGAGCAACTGGTACCGCTCCGGTACCTCCCATTCCGTTCTGTTGATCTCGATCTTGTAAAACCGCGGCATGCCTCCCCTGCGTGCGTCAACGCTCGGTTCCGGCGAGGATGACGGCGGTGACAGCCGTAACCAGTGTCCCTTTTCGTTTTCGCGCTCACTCGACTCGATGTCTACCGCGCGCGACACCACATTTCCAAGTCACCCGTTGCCGCTACGAATTCATCACGGTACAGATGATCACGAGAGGCTACGACTCGCTCGGGCCGACGGGTGCATCCCGATCGATCCCGTCGCACGATCGCGCGGTCAAGAAGCGTTTCTCGATTCTCGATATATTTATCGATTGTTCGATACTTTTGGCATGTTTAATACGAGATATCGAATAGAGGGAAAACGATAAACTGTTCTTGAATTATTTTAAATAAATAAGTAAAAAAGCTCGCGTGTTGCATTCAAATATATTTATAAATAAGTAAACATATAAGGCCAAACAAACGAGCACACATTAGATAATATGTACAAAAACAATGTAAGAATCTTCTCTTCGCCAGTGGTAATAAATTCAAAGGAGAGACCTTCACACAGAGAATTTAACGGCTATTTACGAGGGACTTCTAAATATTTTATAAAATCTTGATATGTTTCTTCACTTATTTATTGTTGACAGTTTAGATTATTGATTTTTATACGTACCCAGATAGCACAGAGCATTCGAAAAAAATTCTTTTTTGGTCCCCGATTTACAAAATGAATTCTTTTTTCATCCCATTTCTGTTCTAAAAGTATTCTTCAGCATTCCAAAAGACTTCACTTTTATGTCACCATTTGTGAGTTCTTTTTTAGATTCAAAAAGGATTCCTTAATTCCAAAAGAAATCAAAATATATACTTTTATGGAATCCTTTTTCTAACTATAAAAAGGAATTCTTTTTTAGTTCATTTCGAACAGATTACGCGAATTTGAAAAGAACTCAAGAAAGTGAATTCTTTTTGAAATCAAAAGGATCAGTTGTGCTATCTGGGTATATACATTGTTCTTTTGACTTTTCTTTTCTTTTATTTATTTATTATAATTTGTCCCATTCGACACAGTGTAAAACTCAATCCTTCTCAGTCCGCTGTCACTAGCAACAAATGCCTCTCACGTCGTCCTAATTCTTAATCAATGCGCGTGATGCATTCTACTGCATAGTTTGTTTTTTATGTTTTACCGGACCGTCTAGCATGTAAGTCTTAAATTGAATATGTATTATTTGCGCCTAAACATTGTATTATTCCGATGTAACATATTTATAGATATACTTGAGAAGAACCTAAACCAAAAGTCGAAACGTCGTCATAATAAACGTTTAACTAATATATTATTAGTGCCAGTTTGAAGTCAGTTACTGCCCTTTCCTTTGTACAAAAACAATGTTTAATAATATAACCGTTAAACGCGTTTTGGCTCACAGAGCTTTCTTCGGTAACATATACTCAAAAAAACATAATAAGCGGATAGAATTTGTATATAAAACATTCAAAACCAAGTGCGTAATGTGATAAAACCGGTATTACATTATAATGTCAAAAATACAGAGAGTTGAAATGCGTTAATAATTAATAAAAAATTAAGTCAAATTATATGACAAAATGATATATATAGATTCCAAAACCAAGTTCTTCGTTGGAAAATCGAGAATATAGTAGTCAAAATTGCCTTGTACTTTTATACCTTCTCCATATAGATTGTCCGTGAAGCGATATCCGACAAGATCAATGAGTAATATCAGTCATCACTATTTCCCGTTGTAAAATTATATAAGTGGATAATACTTATTGTTGAACAATGTATAAATAACGGTAGTCAATCTCCCAGATAGCACAGAGAATTCGAAAAGAATTCTTTTTTGGTACCCGATTTACAAAATGAATTCTTTTTCCATCCCATTTCTGTTCTAAAAGTATTTTCAGCATTCCAAAAGACTTCACTTTTATGTCACCATTCATGAGTTCTTTTTTAGATTCAAAAAGGATTCCTTTTCGAGTCCATAAGAATTCGCAATGAAAAGGAATTCTTTTTTAGTTCATTTCAAACAGATTACGCGAATTCGAAAAGAACTCAAGAAAGTGAATTCTTTTTGAAATCAAAAGGATCAGTTGTGTTATCTGGGCAATTTCTATCAATGTGGAGATTAATTTTAATCTCGGTTTAACTTACTTGTCTAACAAGTGTTTTTTTCTCTTTCTTACAATTCTTACATTCTGCCTTAGAAAAATATAAAAAATAAATTAAATTAAACCGATATTAAAGTCAATAAACTACATTAGTAAAAATGGATATACATAATTCAATCGACAAAATTATGCCAAACTTCTAATTATATAATTTGTTGTTCCTAATCATTTACATAATCACTTTTTTTCATATGTGCTGAAACAAATAATTAACAATAATGGATTCTATCCATGTTAACAAAATAATACAGGTATTAAATTAATCACCGGTTGATCGAAGTTAAGTGCAATTACAAAAATATATTTTTATATTTTTTCGCATTAAATTGAAAGAAATACACACATTTTAGAGAAAGAAAGAGAACTGAAAAAAAACAAGAATCTATATCGAGGTGTAGAAGGTGTAACTACGACGGATCTTGGCATTTAACGAGGCGCCACGTTGTGCGCGAAGCTTTAGTCCAACTCCAAGAGTGCCCGAGAGATCTGTGCGCGCATTTTGCATTTCTCGTCCTGCTTCGTCCGATGTACACGCAGCACGCGCTGACGTGACGGTTATTGAAAGTTATGCGCTAGGTTTCTTCCGGTGTTACGCATTATCATTGTCGACAGATGAATACTGCCGAGAACGAGGCAATGGAGGAGTTCGAGCCCTCCATCAGGAACGTGATCGAGCAACATTCCTTACGATGGATATTCGTGGGCGGCAAAGGCGGAGTCGGGAAAACAACCTGCAGGTACACATAACCTGGAAACATCATTCTGTCTGTTATCAACTGTTACCTATATGTTGTCTCGGTAACAGGAAAACCCCTGTTCGACGAGTATCAAATCAGCATATCAGCTGCATTCCCGCTTTGCAATCGTATCCATTAGTCTTCACTTCACTGTTTTACTTCATTTTTTGTCGTGTCACTGCACTTAGTACAGTTATTATTATCACGTTATTGTGTACATATTTTATATTTTTGATACATATGTATATAATATTTATTTACGTACATTTATATGTGTAATTATATGTATTTATATAATAATATATACTTATATATGTTACACTATTGTACTATTAATCCTAAATAATAAAAAAATTATTTATATTATTATAGTTATTATATAAGTATTTTGTTATTATTATATAAGTATTTTGATACATAAAACATTCTAGGCCTTTTTCCACACTTTATGAAACTGTAAAAAAATTCTATAGTATATATCAGGATAATTTTTCTCTATATTTTTTGTTATTTATGAGCGTCTTCTTGGTGTAAAACAATGTTCTTGTATATTCTATTCACTGGTCCATTTGAAAAAGTTAAACTAATTTAAATCTCTGTTTTGCAGTTGTTCCTTGGCTGTACAGTTAGCCAAAGTTAGGGAAAGTGTACTTATTATATCCACAGACCCAGCACACAATATCTCCGATGCATTTGATCAGAAATTTAGTAAAGTACCTACTAAGGTGAAGAATTTTGACAATTTGTTTGCAATGGAGATTGATCCTAATGTTGGTATTACAGAATTACCAGAAGAATACTTTGATAATGAAACAGGTTTGTTATACTTTTATACTTTTACTTCTATCCAATGTATGCATAAGTAACTTTAGTAACAAATAAACTTACCAATACCGTAAAAAGATAAAAAATATAATTAAAATAACTACATAAATAAAATAATATGTAATAATAATGACTGTCCTAGTAATTGTTGTACATTTGAAGCAAAAATAATGTTGTATGCAGAGATATTAAAGAGAGATTTTAAAGAAATTTATTATATTATACATATTAAATATAATATCATATATAGTTTCAGGGGGAGAAGCGATGAGATTAAGCAAAAATGTTATGCAAGAAATTGTCGGTGCATTCCCTGGTATAGATGAGGCAATGAGTTATGCAGAAGTTATGAAGTAAATTTACAATTTTTTACTTCTTATTTTTATAAAACAGATACAGAGCTGAAATCTTCTCTATATATATATTTCTTTTTTTATTTTAATACTTTTACATACTAATTCTAGGCTTGTAAAAGGAATGAACTTCTCTGTTGTCGTATTTGATACTGCGCCTACTGGACATACATTGAGATTACTATCATTTCCACAAGTGGTTGAAAAGGGATTAGGAAAATTAATGCGTTTAAAAATGAAGATTAGTCCCTTCATCACACAAGTTAGAAAATTAATCTATACTATTTCACCTAAAATTAACACATATTAGATATATCAAGTATTCTTCCTATATTATTTAAATTAAGAAAAGATTTTTCTGTTATAGATAAGTTCATTGTTGGGATTAACGGATTTCAATGTGGATACATTTTCTAACAAGATGGAAGAAATGCTTGCTGTCATCCGACAAGTTAATGAACAATTCAGAAATCCCGATCAGACGACGTTTATATGTGTCTGCATAGCAGAATTTTTGTCACTTTATGAGACAGAACGACTTGTACAAGAATTAACAAAATACGGTATTGATACCCATAACATTATAGTGAACCAACTGTTATTTTTGAAAGAGGGAGATACTCCTTGTCGGCTGTGTCTTGCAAGGCATAAAATTCAAGATAAATATCTAGATCAGGTAATTAATATTGTATTTATTGTAATTTTTGTTTTCTTAAATTCTTTTAGAGATAAATAATATTAGAGAGTAGTAATATTTTATCTTTGCCACTTTGTCAAAATGCAAATAACAAAAGTAAAAGATAAAATTTTTACAGAAATAAATTGTTTTTTTTCTTCTTAAGATAATGGACCTTTATGCGGAGTTTCACGTCACACAACTTCCATTGCTAGAAAGAGAAGTGCGTGGAGTTCAACAGCTCAGGGAATTTTCGGAAAATCTCGTTAAACCGTACCAACCTTAACATTTATATAATAAATGTTTATTAACAATGTAACACTTTACATCTAATTTAAGATTTTATACACTTACAACGCGCGTTGGAAATTTGTATAAAAAACGGTGCTCCTTTAATATACTGCTCGATTAAGAGGTATTTGTTATTGCACATGTTAATAAATTCAATATTACATTCGCATGCACTACATGCTACTATTTGCAATATTTAATTTACATAAAATCAGCTTAAATATATAGCGTTAACATTGCAATTTATGTAATGAAACAGAATTGGAAACAGAATTAATTTTTCTTTGTCGTTATTAAATATATTTATTATTAATGTATTTATTAAATTACCGCAAGTTCTTTTCCAATTTGTATGAAAGCATTTATGGCATGATCTATATCCTCGACTGAGTGCGCTGCGCTAATCTGAACACGTATTCTTGCTTTATCTTTTGGTACCACAGGATAGCTAAATCCAATTACGTAAATACCTTTTTCTGTAAAAAATATTCTCGCAATGTGACAGAAAGTCGTAAATCTTTAATTAACACATGGTAGGTATTATATATTTTATCATTGATATAGTTTGTTTCTTTAAAGATTTTATAATTTATATGAAAATATATACATACCCATCATTTTATCTGCAAATAATGTTGCTAATTTTGCATCACCTAGCATAATAGGACAGATAGGATGGTTATCACCACTGATAGTGAAGCCAGCCATAGTCATCGCATTTCTGAAATGCTCGGTATTGCCTGCTAAACGATCCAAAAACTTTGTGCTGTCTGTTATAAGATCCATTACCTGTTAGTATGTTTAAATAGCACGATTAGTTTAGTATCATTTCTTTTCATCTCCTGTTTTAAAACAATACGCACTGTTTATAGGAACGCTGATTATAGTTACATACAATAACTATGATATAATACTTTACCTTAATTGCTGATGCAACAACAGGCGGAGGTAACGAATTTGAAAACAGATATGGTCTACTTCTTTGTCTTAACAAATTTACAATCTCTTTCTTGCCAGTCGTGTAACCACCTGCCGCTCCTCCGAGAGCCTTTCCTAACGTAGAGTTAATGATGTCAACATTTCCCAGGTGATTAAAATACTCTTCTGTACCTCTGAATCAAAATAAAATTAAATCGAAGAACAGTATCAACAGATCACTGAATTATAAATATATTTTACTAAAAATATGAATTTTTACTGAAATGTATTTGTCTTTCTGAATTAACCCTATTTCATTATAATTTCATTAATATTCACAATTATTAATATTTCATCAACTTTTCAGTAATTTTTCATTAAAAAGTAACAGTTTTTAGTTACATTCACAGTAAATTTCGTAATGTCTAATATTCCGCAATTGTTTAAATTACTTTTCAACAGTATACTTTAACTTTTTATTATTTCACACTATTGAATTTCTCATAAAGAAAATTATGATTGGTTTTGAGACATTAATACAATAATTTTCAATAACTTTCATTTCACTTTTCAGCGATTTCATAGTATTTTCAGCAATACACCATCAGTGAGATTTTGTGAGATATACCTGCCGGTTTTGCCAAAAAATCCAGTAGCATGACAATCGTCTACGAACGTGATAGCGTCGTATTCCTTGGCAAGCTCGATTATCTTCGATAATGGTGTAACGGTACCGTCCATGGAAAATACTCCATCGGTTGCAATAAGACGTAAACGTGCTGACTTGCTTTCTTGAAGTTTATTCTCCAAATCCATCATGTCCCTGTGTCTGTACCTTGACATTGAAAAGATTGATGAAAAGAGACTCAGGTCGGATCAACAGCAACAAAAAAATTACAAATCACAACCGAACCAGAGTTACCTGTATTTTTTCGCTTTGCACAATCGTATCCCATCGATGATAGACGCATGATTTAGCTCGTCACTTATTACTGCGTCGTCGGCAGTCAATAGAGTTTCAAAGATACCAGCATTCGCATCGAAACAGGATGCGTAAAGTATCGCATCCTCCCTGCCATGGAACTTAGCGATCTTCCTTTCTAATTCGACATGTATCTCTTGCGTACCGCATATAAATCTCACGGAACTCAAACCCGCACCATATTTATCCAGCGCAATCTTTGCTGCGTTAATAACATCCCTGTTGTCCTATATTTAAAGAAATCTTGTCATCAAAATTTTATAAAAATACTTTTATATTCCATTTTTAAAATTTTATAAAAATATCGCATCGTGCATTTACTAGTAATGTTAACATTCGTTGCTCTTGTCTTACCGCTAGGCCTAGATAATTGTTGGCGCAAAAATTCAGCACCTTCTTTCCATTTGATAGCGCGATCTTGGTTCGTTGAGGTGAGGCAATTACGCGCTCGTTTTTCCATAGACCAGTTTTGACTATAGCTGCTAATTCAAGCTCAACACAAGCAACTAAAGAACTCATTGTCCGGTCCATCTTGAAAACTGCATGAAGAAATAAAGTTACAATCGTTTAGATCATTTTTAGATAATGTTACTTTATAAATAATGGTAGTACACAAAATAACGCACTTTTAAAATTTCTATACATATTTCTATACATATTAGATGCAGATTCATTTGCTACTTTAGACCTGGATAGCAGGTAACTGATTTTAATGAAAATCATAGCATAGTGAAGTAATCTTAAGTAGTCAAACCGGTTTTCCACTTACCATCAGATATATTTGTCGCTTCAGACACACCTTCGAACCATTATTATACAATTCCGTTTATAATATTCAGTTAAACGCATTTGCAAAACATATCTGCACAATATAAATTTACAATCTGATCATTTTTTAATAGACTATAAATGCCATCCATATATCGACGACACAAAAATAAAGAATTGTAAATTCATCTATTAGATTATCGTTTTTCAATTTTAACAATAGTTTTTCTAAATATTTCTTATACATATAACATTGTGTGAATTTGTAACTTCTAGGAAACATAATTTCCATCAAAATATTTAGATATTCTGTGATTTTTATGCTCTAAAAATACAAATAATTCTTTTTGAAAATTACAGTTTGTAAATCGTGCTATTGACATTAACAAGGTATGTAAAAACTTAGGAACAGAAAATTTATATTATTTATTAATTCATATATGTATTTCATCTTTTCCATCTTGAAATAATCGCAAATTTCTAAATTCCCATTATCTGTACATTTATTTACTTATTATAATTTATAATGATGCATTATATAAGTACTCCATCTGTGTTTAATATACCGCATATGCTCTAAGTCTCATAACTGAACTGATTATGAATGATATTCTTAGTCATATTGGAAATATTCATTTCAAATATTTATTTACTAACTATTAAAATAATAAATTATTGTCGCAATAAACTTGTAAATTATTATATTTACATTATAGAAAGAATTTAAATTATTAGACTAAAAAATTTTATTTCTATATTATAGTTCAATCAAAAAGTGAGCTTTGTACCGAAATAAATTTTAAATTAGTAAAGAAAAGTTTTATACTTTCCCTTTCCTAATGCTCTATTCCAATTAAAATTTATTTAAGTAAACTGAAATAACTTGAAATGCTTTCTTCTTGGTTGCATTTACACACACGCACACACACATACATTTCCTATGTAGCTGAATTCTTTTTATATTTTTCTGTAACGTGTTTTTTACATGATGACAAATTAAACTTGAGATCAGTTTTATTTAATTATTAAAACAAAAAATTAAGAGAGTTCGTTTCTAGTTCATGTTTTAGAAATGTCAAAATCAATGATATCATCATTCACATTACATGTCTTTGATAAATACAGACTTAAAATATTACTTGATACATTATATTAGATTTTGTAGCTGCTTATGTTTCTTCATGTAAGAAATCTTCCAATCTCCATATCATCACTATTCTAATCTCACTATTTGATTATAACTTGGTCTTTATAATCACTTCTCACATAGCATTTAGAGAATACCTAATTATAAAGAAATCTGATTGTTTTTCCTCAGTGTTATAAATTTTGTTATTGCTGAAAGAGGTTAATAAAGGATGCCGACAGATTACTGAGCACTATAAATACACAATCTCTATAGTTATGTTATAATTAAAAATTCATGAAATAAATACGCACACACAAACAAATGTATATTTGGATTTAATTTGCTTCTAGCAAATAACTAAATATGCATCAGTATATATAGTTTTGGAGGATACTTTAGAGGAAATGTATCATCTAAGAACTAGTCAACTTTCTTATAATATAAGTCGATTATTTAACATTACTGAAAATTGATGTTCAAAAAAGGATTTCAGGTTTCTTTGTTTGTAAATACAAAGATTCACGTCGTCTTGTTCTTCACAGAAAGTTTCGTTGCCAAAGCATAAACATGTGGAAAATTATGTACGATCATGTACAATATTCCCAAGTACAAAATTATGCCGATAGTAAGAAAGAGATCAAACACAGCCGGCTTTACACTGTAAATAAAATATAAATAACATATATAATCGATATTATCTATGTAAAATATAATATCGATATTATCGTTATTATCTATGTGTATATACGTACATACGTATATACATACATACATATATATAAAATGAACATATATGTAAAAAATCTACACCTTACCTATATACATTCAGAGTTGCTTTTGTAACATCATAGAACACAAATTCTGGATCTTGTTTATCAGGAGTGTGGAGAGTAACTTTCACATCTCCCAAATATCTCGCCATTGCTTCTTTTAAAGTACTAACTAGTAAATTGTTTTTATCTGCTAGTAATGACGCTGCTCTTGGTTGAGAAGCAAAGTAATTAAACCATAAGGAGAGCGATTCTTTTGATATATCCTGTAAAGAAAGTTTCACAAAGTATGATCGAAAAGCAAAAGAATGCAGCATAAATATTATTCACCAAGATTTAATTATTAAATCCATATATGATTGAAATTGATAGATTGAAATTATATATTCTAATAATTTTTAATATTCTAATATTTTATTTTCTTATTTATATTTAAAATATAAAACAAAGAGACAATATAACCAAGAATATAAAAGTTTATAACAATAAACGTACCAATGGACCAGTAAAGATTTGACTAGAACTTAAGTTATATATATGACGCGCCAATGCTTCCGATATAATTTGGGTATGCTTGTATAATTTGTCTAGTTGTCCTTCTCTAAAGACGTCCAATATAGTAGTTCTAGTTGAATCTTCATGACTTTTTAATGTAGATAAAGTAGCAGCTGGCAATCTTCGAATGCTGTATCTTTCGTGTTCCCAAGCTAATGTCTCTTCTGCAAGATTTATCTTTTTATGCACACCATCAACAGTGACAGTATTGAATGCTTGCGAAACAGTTTTAAGCTCCTTGTAAAACAAACCACCCGAAGAATTTTCCTTAGGTGGTTTTGACACGTGCACATATAAATTATTGCTAGCAGAAATTGTGTCAAGGCATATTACATAAGCTGCGTCCTGCAAATATATTTTCAAGTGTTAATTACATTATAGAGAATAAAACATAAAAAAATTAGTCAAATTGGGATATTACTTGTATAACGGAACCTTCAACCCCGTCTAATTGATCCTCTAACCATTTCTTACTACCTTGATAATTTAATTTGCCAGCTCCAGTTGTAATAAAAACGAGATTATATTGTGGTCTTGTCCGACCAGTAGAATATAAAGCAGAGAACAACCTCGCTATTTCTAGTAGCATAGCTACACCGGAAGCATTACTGTCCGCACCAAATGATAATTCCTATAATAGCATCGTACCATGCATGTTTGAGTACATATCTACAAATATCATGATTTATAAATATCATAAATGAAACAGAATAACAGACTTACAGGCGCTACTCCAGTACTATCGTAATATGTCACTATCGCTATGGTAGGTAATTTCTCTTCGGTACCAGTTCCAGTTAATTTACCATGCAACGTGGCAACTTTAATATCTGTTTTAGGAAGTGCCTGTCCGGTGGTTACTACCACTTGGTAACCACTAGCTGAAATTGAGTTGTATATGGCTTCGGCTGCTGAACCAGCCTTTTCATCCGTAATAAAACCACCTGCGATATCATCTAGAATCATTTGAAGTTCTGGATGCCACAGTGCAAAGTACACTGGTATCATTGTCTCAGAACCATACATCATAGATTCTTCTAGATTCATAATGTGCTAAAATCAATACAAAGCATTGTCAATTTGCTTTAACTTGTAACAAATCTAGCTGTTTATGACATCCTTATCTTAGAACAAATAGTTAAAATAAAGTCTTTTTTATATTCTATCACTAACTTGATTTTCCTCGGTAGTAAGTTTGTTCATCTTTTCAGGTAGAACAATCACCAATGCGCCAGCCTTACTTTTAATAGACTGGAAGATGGATGGTGTGATATCCAGTGCTCTCGCGACGATACAGTGTCTGGAAGTACTCCATCCAGTCAAGGACCTCGCCTCCAAGGAAATGGGTGCGCTTCGGCAACCTGATAAATATATCACACAATCACATTTTTTTGAGAACTGACAAATCGAACTCTACATAAATCATCACAGACAAATCCAATATCTTACCATGTGGAACTCCATGCAGATCGTACTGGTGCATACGATACACAGGAAACTCGTGGGAGGCGGCTACCGGGTTCGCCGGGGAGATGATGATGAAGATCGGCAAGACTATTAACAGATAGTACGGCAGGTATCCTCGGCACAACTCAGCAAAGCTGTCGCACTCTTCCAGCCACATGTTTCCACAGAGTATTATATCACCGACTCAAACGGAAATGCGATTCTCACGCACTTTTACCTAAGTTCATTGATGGATTCACGTTCTCAATACTCCCGTACGACGACGACGAACCCCACTTGCCCTCGTGTCGAGTTAGGCTAGGTATGGTATGACTTGCTAAAGGCACCGACAAGATGTTAAAGATCAACAAACCTAAGGCGGGGAGCACAGACTTTTGCATAATGCATAATACATATGCATAAGAAATTCGATTGGTCGAATTCCTTATGTTAGCATGTGCATAAGGAATTCGACCAATCGAATTTCTTATGCATATGTATTATGCATTATGCAAAAGTCTGTGCTCTCCGCCTAACAGTTTCTGTGACTGCTAGAGAGCTTGTATAATATTAATTTTATAACGTGTTATCTCAATAACATTTTGTAAATGTGTGTATCTCAAATGTTCCTAAACTTATAATTGAAAATGGCATATCCATTGTTGTTATCATCCGAGTTGATTAGCCTTTGAGTCTGAGGACTCTAGATTATCTATGAAAGATAACTATAGAGCAAAATATAGTTTTGCGATATAGGACGCGTTCGTGCAGCATGCTATCAGCGGCCATTTTCCAGAAAGAAATAGTGACTGTGTGACGTCGCGACTAGCAAAATTTTCTCACCAGATAATTTTTGTGTAAGTCCATCTAACAACCGTTAAAGAGCAAGATTGGAGGAAATTAACATGGAATATTTTCATTAATTTTCGCGGTAATTTTGTTTAAATAATTTTATCTATAAGTATTTATAATTTTATCTATAAGTATTTATATATAAGTTTATTATACATATAAGCACCTTTTTATTACCATTACTCTGAAATTATTCAGTTACAACCTTTGTGTTAAGAAACTGTATCATGTATTATAATTATTACGCATCAAAGAAGTGCCATTGATCCGCGGAGCGGCATTAAAATTACACACCATCGTTATCTGCAAAAAATACCAGGAAGTCCATTGGACGCACAAAGAAAACTGTTAGAAGAAAGACGGACAAAAGGAACTACCGCAAACGCTCAGTCAGTCGTCTAGTTGACTCCATGTAGACAGCACGTTTTCACTGCGCTACTGTTGTAAAGACGAAGTCTACCGTCAGTCTCATTTAGTCCTTTACTGTCATTAATCAGAATTCTACCGCCGATTTCGCAATTCGCTATATTAAAAGGACGAAGGCACAAAAATCTTCGATTTGACGAGAGATCATTTACTCCCTCATCCCCAGTAAACCTGGTGAACGCAGGGTAACTAAAAAGTAAGGAAGGCATTGTTACGTTATCGATTGTCCTCATAAGGTAAGCCTTCTACCTTTAATTTCTCCCAGACGTAACATATAAAGTTAAATTTTGGTGGCAGTGGTGGGATGCGATTATGATCTACCGTCAAATCATTTCGTTAATAATATTTAAGTACTAAATCTTATCATTTATTTTATTGTCTATTTGTAAATTGTAAATTATATTTATACCTTGAAATGGCACATTCAACTCGTTCACATGGATCAGTGACAGCCGAAGCCGAATTCGAAATAAGACAAAAGCAATTAGATGATCGCGAAAAGCAGCTGTGCACGCCACATCATTCCTTGCAACGCGAAGAAATGGAGAAACGTACCAGCGCACAGTGGGCCAAAGTCCCGAAAAGCTGGCCAAAAGTCAAAAAAAGAATTTCGAATTTTCGAGAATATTATTACATTTTCTAAAAGAGAACTAAATTCCCTATTAAATGTTGCCAACCCTTGAATTATATCTCCTATACCTGAAATTTCAGGTCAGTTCAAAGTTGCCCTTCGTACGGAACAGACGTGACCGTTAAGAATAACGAATATTTTATATCTATAGTCTTGTGCGTTTATTTCGAAAACGAAGTGCGCAAATTCAATTCTGCAAAATGGATTCTATTCCTGGAGGTAAGTATAACAAAAGACGATAATAACAAAATCTTTTTATATGTGTTATATATAGTAGATTTTAAGTTGAATTTAAGTCAGTAAGAAATTATATTTTTTGAAAGAATTAAATTTTCAAGTAGCCAAATAGTTATGTATTCCACCTCATTCCAAGATGTTATTAGAACCATCTTTTAGCTTATATTTCTCTCCTTCGAATAAAAAAAAATTTAGCTGCCCATATCTGCCCTTCTGGTTTTGCGACAATTTTCTGTACGAGCGCTCTGCGTTGTGAGTTTCGGTATCGATCGCTAGCGACACAAAATAAACAGATCATGCCGCGACATTCAGGTAGTCGTTCTGTCTGTGGATCTTTTGTTATTATACGATCGTACAGTACTGTAAAGAAATATCTTAGATAAAAGAGTCAGGTACAGTATTGTCGAAAAGTTAAGTAAAAATTACTTTTAACTTTCATATGATTAATGGCCGAATTAAAAAAATGCTATAACGTTGGAACAAAAAATTGTACGAATGCATAAAAAATATTTAAAAAATTGTAAAAAATTATAATATATTGCCAATTTTTTCAAATAAAAATAATAAAATGATCACTTAAAAAAAATTAATTAATTAATTATAATTATTTTAATAATTAATAAAACTATTATTTTAATAATTATTAAAATAATTATTTTAATAATTATTTAATATTTAATAATTATTAAAATAATTATTATTAAAATGAATATTTCCAAAATTTTGCTACTGTTAAAAAATGGACAAATAGAACTTTTTCAAAATATTATAAGTAAGAAAAAAATTATTTTGCAGCGATGAAGATACTATTTTACCGATCTAATTATAAGAACTTTAAAATAATATATACGTTTTATGATTCATTTTAGCATGATCGAAAAATAATTTTGTATTCAGCAAGTTTTCAACAATACTGTATTATTGCAGTAGCAGTTTTTGCGGCACGTAACAATTTCTGTATTTGTGTACAAGTTCAAATCCACATTGAATTTAATTTTAGTGTTTTTAAGTCATTTTAATCTTTCCTTATCTAGCGCTTTCAACGAATGCTTCTTTATTGTCTTAAAATTTATATTAAATTGAAACTATACTGTGCGTACAACGAATAATATTAAAGTAATATACCGAGTCAAGTAATTTGTATACATACTTTCATTGCAGGATCAGATAGAAACGTAATTACATGCACTAAAGAAAAATTATTTATGATGATGCGGAACCATATGAAGTCGGGCTTATCCAAGCAAATCGAAATTTTGGAAGCTGCATTGACAGAAGAAATGAGCCGCAATATTCTCATACATGAAGATACAAAGCCTATCCTCGTTAAGTTTTTCCACACACTCAGAACAATGTGGCAAAGAACAATGGCAAGCAACAGAATGGAGGAGAGATTTAAGGAAAAATACAATGATTGGTTATCTGATTCAATTAGAATTATAATTTATGACGACGAAGTTTCAACACAATCAACGCAGAGAGGTCGCCCATCATTAGCATTTTCTGCGCTAAGTGAACGATCTAAACGTAGAAAAATTGCAGAACTTCGCAAATCCAATACCATTGAGGAACTGGCATATGCTACCCAAATGAATCTTCGTTCAACAGGACAATTAGACGCTTCAAAAATTATTAGGGATGTAACGTCGACTAGCCCAACAAGAGCGTTTAAATATAGAACAGCATTTACATCAGAAGTTGAAAAAACATTGTCTGACGATGCAGCACTTTCGGTTTTAATCGAATATAAGTTTTCGAAACGTACCTATCAAGGAATAAGAAAAGTAGCTAAAGAAAACAATTGCAACTTGTATCCATCTTATAATAACGTGTTAAAAGCAAAAAAACGTTGTTATCCACCACGCACTAACATTACAATCACAGAAAGTCGCGCGGAAGTTAAATTGCAGGCTTTATTAGATCATACAGTAGAACGTATTTTATTTCTTCAAAGGGACGTTTTGGACACTTTGTCTGTAGAAAATGTAAAAAATATGCATCTTATTTGTAAGTGGGGTTGTGACGGGAGTTCTGGGCAAAGTATTTACAAGCAGAAGTTTACGGAAGATGGCAAATCAGATGAAAATGTGTTTTTCACTTCACTTGTACCATTACTGCTCGTGTGTAAGGACAGTAATGATTCAAATAATGAAATTGTTGCCTGGAAGAACCCTAGACCATCATCTCCTCGTTTTTGTAGACCGATAAAACTACAGTTTCTGCATGAAAATGTTGAGTCAACAATCAGTGAAGTCAATGACATTGAACAACAGGTGGAGTTGCTTGTTCCTTTCATAACACAAATACATGGAATGGAGATTTGCGTAAAATACAAGTTAATGTTTACGATGATAGACAATAAAGTTTGCAATGCGGTGACAGATACGAAATCTACTTTACGTTGTTATTTGTGTGGAGCTACATCCAAGGATTTCAACAACATAAATGATATTTTGCGGAAAGAGATTACTGAAACTAATCTGCGATTTGGAATTTCATCATTGCACGCCTGGATATGTCTCTTTGAATGCTGCTTGCATTTATCATATAGACTCAAAATTAAGAAATGGCAAGCACGTACTGAAGAGGAGAAAAAGATTATGGAAGACTGCAAAAGAATTATTCAAAAAGGATTCCGTTTACAATTAGGACTAATTGTCGATCGCCCAAAGCCTGGTTACGGAAGCACTAAGATGGAAACACAGCTCGACGCTTCTTTGAAAACATGAGTATATCAGCTACAATTACAGGCGTCTCTGAATCGTTAATCAATCGGTTTCATGTCATTCTGCAAGCAATTTCAAGTGGTCATAATATTAAATATGACAATTTTCGAGCATATGCTTTAGAAACTGCGTGGGAATTTGTAGAATTATATCCATGGTATTACATGCCGACTTCAGTGCATAAACTATTAATTCATGGGCCAGAAATTATAGCTTCTGCTTTGTTACCAATAGTTCCTGGTGCAATTATGGATGAGAGATATACTAATTTCGATAGTGGATCTTCAGGAACCGACACTGAGTCTGATATTCATTGCGATTCTGATACTGAATTGGATTTTTGTTTATAAAATAAAAATGTGTTTATATTGTACGCGAAATATATATTTTGTATATATGTATATATATGTATATGTTTTGTATATATATGTATATTTCTTTTCTTTATTACCGACCTCGAAAACCTCAGGTATCAAATTTCGATTACATTAAACATATTTAAAGTACATGTATCCGCCATATTGAATCCGCCATTTTGTTTTTTGCAATTTCGACTTCAGATTCGTAATCAGCGGCCTCAAAAACCCCAGGATATCAAATTTCATGCAAATAAAAAAACGCTTTCATATTTTGGCCATCTTTTCGAGATTTTGGCCCACTGTGCGGTGATGCTAAATCGCGTCGACGCGAAATGCTCGTGCAAGTACTTTCTCAAATACAAAGTAAACTCTCCCAATTGAGAAAATTACCAGAACAAATAAATATGTTGGAACAACGTGTAAATGAAACTTCACGAGCTGCATCCGCCTACGGAGAGTATCAGAATGTGCCAATTCAAGATGATGTACCAGTATCATTGCCAACTCTAAAATTAAAAGACGTAGTCGCTAATATCTCTGTTTACGATGGATATAAAATCTCTGTGTTTCAATTGCTCGCTCCTGTGAACGTGCTCGTGAATTATTATCCTCCGTATGTACAAGAACCTCAATTGGTACAATTTATTGTTAATAAATTAGAAGGTGATGCTTACCAAGTTGTCGAAGGAAATATGTATACTCGTGTCGTTAATCTATTGGATAAATTAAAAACTATATTTGCACCAAATAAATCGATTGCTCAGTATCGGGGTGAGGTTGCTAATACTTATAAATTACCAACTGAAACAATTTTGAAATATGTCGGGAGGATAAAAGATTTGAAATCTGCCATATTAGATGGAAATAGACGCCAAAGTAAAGATTTAAGTCGCACGTTCATGGAAGAAATTGATGAAGAAGTGTTAGAAGCTTTTATTAACGGTTTGCCACCAAATATAATAACTCGTATATAATAACGTATGTAGCACAGACAAATTCGTAATTTAGATGAAGCTATCGAATGGGCCGTTAAGATTTCGAAAACCTTGGATGCAGAAAAAGCGCGTGAGCGTCAACATTCCCAAAAGATTAATCCTCTACCCCGTTCAGATATCCCAAATTTAAAGGTCCAGGATACTGACTCACCAAAATCAATATTAAAAAATCCCAACTCAGTGTCGCAACCCTGGATTAAACCACTAATTCCCGGTCAATCAGGTCCAAATTCTCCTGATGTCTGTCGATACTGCAAATTTCCAGGACATAACATATCCAACTACAAAAAAATTAGCATACCGAAATTCCATACAAAACACGGGAAACTCAGAAAGTCGCCCGGTAACGAGCGCGACTGGGGGCACGGCCCGAACAAGTTCCCGAGAGAAGTACAGGCGGAACCAATAATAACCGGTGGTTGAACTACTAACAGTAATCAGGTTACAAAATTCATTCCAGCTGCAACGGTAGTGATAGCAAACCAGGGATAACCACTCTTTTGCCAAAAATAATATTAACCAATAAACATATAAGAGGATATTGTATTTTTATGATCGATTCTGGTTCTGTCATAAACATAATTAAATTTAGAATTTTGAATAATATTCCTATAGATTTAAGCGATATTTTGACTCTAAGAGGTATTACCAAAAACCCTGTTACGACACAAAGATCTGTAACTTTTACAATATTGGGTAAAGTAACAAAGTTTAACGTAGTGAAAGATGACGTACCTATCCCGAGCGACGGAATCTTCGGTTTTGAATTTCTAAGAGATAATAACGCTGTTTAGGTTATAATAAAAAGAATTTGATCATTGAAAATATGACTATCCCATTTTATGACGAAGAAAAAATAGAAGTACCTGCCCGAACGGTGTTACCAGTCTCATTTAATATTACTAATCCAGAAAAAACAGAGGGATACATACCGCGTTGCGAACCCGTTAAGGGATTATATTTTGGTGAGGTGCTTGTTGCTAATTCGCAGGGCAAAGGGCATTTAAAAGTATATAACGTCACTAAGCGTGACTATACAATAATACTAAAGCCCATACACCTGAATGATTGTCACTTTGCTAATTCTATCAATTTTATCGATTCTACTAATTCCATTGATTCCTCTACTGATTTAAATGACGTCACCGAGCCTACTAGTTTCGCTGATTTTCCCAGTTCCACTGCTTTCTGTTGTTTCAATGAATTAAGTGTCGGACATATGGCACCAAAAGTTAAGGATCGTTACGATACGTTAAAGAATTTAATAGACTCGAGTCATTTAAATGAAGAAGAGAAGAGACACGTAGAAACCATATTGAGAAAAAAATGAGAATTGTTTTTTTTTAGCAGAGGATAAATTAAAATTTTCTAACGTTACCAGTCACTTCATTCCTACCACTGACAACATTCCTATTTACGTTAAACGATATAGGTATCCACCGATCCATAAAGAAGAAATCAATAGCTAAGTAAATGAATTGCTAAAAAATAATATTATAAAACCTTCCACTTCTCCGTATAACGCACCGCTTTGGATTGTCCCCAAAAAATCAACTGCAGGAGAAAAGAAATGGAGAATGGTTATCGACTTTAAAAAATTAACGAAAAAACTGTTGGGGATGCGTATTCCCTACCTAATATTATTGAAATCTTGGATCAATTAAGAAGTGCCAAGTATTTTTCTATTTTTGACCTAGGTAGTGCTGGGCGGATAGCTCGAATAATTTAACTATCCGGATATCCGGATATCCGTATACCTGAATAATTGTACAAAATAATCCGGATAATCCGAATAATCCGGATTATCCGAATAATGCGGATATCCGGTTTGCCTTTTTAACTGAAATGACACAGAAAATCATTTTAAAAAATTATTTTATATTTTAATTATTTATATTTATATTAAACGTTTTAACAAATGTATAATAATTATACAAAACAATGAAATGTTCTTTTATTAAATCTGTAAGTAGAAACGTAATCAAACTTTATCAAACTAAACATTAAACAAAACTTAATTATTAACAAAAACTTATTATTAACTTATTATTAACAAAAACGAAACTAGTACATTGTCATATTCTTTTAAATTATTCTTTTCGAAAACATTCAGTCCTTAACTTTGGTACTATTTTGTAGTCTTGTGGACCATACTTTTTTATTTTGATGTAAAAAAATCAATGAAGAAACCATGTACGATGTTAAGCAGTTTCGTGCTGGTCTTACTATATTTCCTGCGCTTGAAAATACTCTTTCGGAACTTGTTGATGTTGCTGGTATTGCCAAAAATTTTTTAGCAATTTTTGCTATGTTAGGGAACGTAGCTTCGTGATCTTTCCACCAAACACTTGGATTCGCATTGTGATGTATCTGAGGTTCTTGTAAATAACATTCAAACTCGTTGGCTTCGGATTCTTCATCAAATCTAATGTCTAATAAAAGATCCATGGCTGTTCGCGTTTTATTTTCTGCAGATGACTTCATTTCCTTGATTTCATCAAACATTTCTTGAACAATATTCTTGATTCGTTTTCGATCATTTTCAGATTTTTCAAATTGTAAATTTTTATAGCGTGGATCTAAAAAACTTGCTATTTGGAAAACTTGAATACCATCTTTTAATTCTAAGGAAAGATCATCTTCAAAATGAAAACGTTTTTTCAAATCAGCAACAACTACACATTTAAAATTTTTGACAAGTTGAAGATCCTTTTTGTTTGTTTTTAGATGTTTATTTATTAAACTATGGACTATAGGTCGTACAAGTGATATTGTAATTGTTTGGTCAGCGCATATCACAGTTGTTGCTATTTTAAGCGGTTGAAGAAGTGATGTTAGTAAATTAATATTCTCCCAATCTTCTTCACGAAGTTCTAATTTTTTAGCTGTTGCATTATTAAAAATCGAGCGATCAGAAAGAACCGCAACTATCGAAGGTCTCAATTCTTCAAATCTCTCTAGCATAGCATGGGTCGAATTCCAACGAGTAGGACAGCTCTGTATAAGGCTCAAGACGGGTTTGTTTGTTTGTTCCAAATGTTTCTCAAGAGCAGTGGTACGCTTAAATGAATGGTTAAATGCGCTAATTACTTCGGAGACTTTTGTTATAATAGATTTGCAGTCAGGTAAATTTAGGTCTTTGTTTATACTCAATTGAAGTGTGTGTGCAACACAAGGGGAGCTTCTAATCCCATCAACCTCTAAAAGTTTAACAGCATTTGTTATATTAGAAGCATTATCGTGAACTATAGCTGATAATTTCTCTGCTGCATTCCATTCTTCCAAAGTGTCTCGAATACAAGCTTCTAAATTAACTGCCGTGTGACTTTCTGAAAGCTCTTCGGTTAATAAATTTACAGATTGCGGTATCCAATGTGAATCCAAATATTGTGCTGTAACAGTCATATAGGCTTGCTGTGTTCTCGATGTCCAACAATCAGTAGTAAAAGCTAGCGTTGACTGTGCATCGATAATTTTTTTCGCTTCATCCACCTTATTATTATATAACGTCTGGATTCTACCTGTAATCAATAATCTTTATCAAATAATGAACGCACACACACCCATATCATATAAATATTTACCTGCAATAGCTTTTCGACTCGGAGTTCTGTATTCAGGTTCGATAATAGACATGAAAAATTTAAATCCTTCATTTTCAACAAATGATAGTGGTAGTAAGTCCATTGCTATCATTTCAGTTAGTCCTTGAGTAATAAGTTCCTGACGTTCCTTACTTACAACTCGTACTTTTGTCATTTCAGAAGTTACACGAGTTTTGCGTTTTTTTATAGGTAATTCAGATGAAGTGTTTTCGTCAGATTTATCACAAGAGTCATTAAATACATAACAGAAACTTGAACTACCTTTCCTTGATGATGAATTATCTTCGGAATGTGCAGCATCTACACCATTCCTGTGGTTATGCTTGTAATTATAATGGTTCCATAGACATGATGTAGATCCATGGTGTTTTAATACTTCATCACAATATTTACAGGTAGCTTCTTTATTTTTATTAGAAGTATTAAAATGTTGCCATACTTTACTCGGAGCCATGTTGATTGTACATTTATCAAAGTACAGATACAGAAAACTACTCGCGAACACTGGTAAAATTATACAAAATTGATTGTGTTTACCGTATTATCCTACGAAAGGCAGTAAAACTAAATAGAGAAACCAGGTCAATGTTCTAAAATGTAAGCAATAATAATTAAAGGTCAGTAAATATATAAAGAATATTATAAGTGTTAATACAGTGTGACTAAAGGCCAAATTCCTAATAGATAAATAAAAATAAAAACGAATATTCGGATAGCAGATATCCGATAATTCGGATATCCGCTATTCGGATTACGAATACTTTATGACGTCACTATCCGGATATCCGGATATCCGACTATCCGGAAATGCCCAGCCCTAATTACGAGTACCAAAAAATGCCGTTTGGCTTGAAAAATGCGCCGGCGACATTTCAAAGACTTATGGATAATATACTAGCTGGTTTGGAAATGAACTATTTGTATACTGATTGTTAGATGATATAGTCGTGTATGCCAGATCATTAGAGGAACACAAGATCAAAATTGACAAATTAATGCAACGATTGAGAGAAGCTAACTTACAACTTCAACCCGAAAAATGCCAATTTTTGAGACATGAAGTTATATACTTAGGGCATGTCATTAGTTCTACAGGTGTTAGACCAGACCCAAATAAAATTAGCGCAGTAAAGAATTTTCTCACACCAAAAAATCAAAAGAACATTAAACAATTCTTAGGTCTAACAGGTTATTATCGAAGATTTATCAACAATTTCTCAAAAACTGCAAAACCATTAATGGATTTACTAAAAAAAAAATATGCCTTTCGTATAGACTCCATTACAGAAAAAAGCTTTTACAATATTACGAGAGGAACTTTGCAAAGAACCCATTCTCCAATATCCAAATTTCAGTAAACCTTTTATTTTGACAACAAATGCTTGTGGATATGCCATCGGTGTGTTGAGTCAAGGGTCAATTGGAAAAGATCTACCAATAACTTATACTTCCAGGACTCTAAGTGACGCAGAAAAGAATTGTTCGACTACCGAGAAGGAGTGTCTCGCGATTGTTTACTGCGTAGCATACTTCAGGCACTATCTTTACGGACAACGCTTTACCATCCTAACAGAGCATAAACCTCTGATTTGGCTACATTCTATCAAGGATCCGAGCTCTCGATTGTGGAAATGGCGATTGAATCCGAGTACAATTTTGACATAAGTTATAAAACAGAAAACACTAATACCGTAGCCGACGCTTTGTCCAGAAATCTTACTAATTCCTCCATACTATTTTCTCGAAATATATTGGAGAATAACGATTCGAGTGATGATTCGTTAACAAATCCGGAACCTAACTCCCTTAGCGATGAAGAACTTTTAAATATAAAAGAGATTCGCGATTCATTATTAATGTAGAAAGATAATTATGTTATTTTCATTAATTTAGATGGTACCCCTTTTGATAAAGACGCAAAAAATTATCAGAAAACAAATAAACTTCTGAAATACAATAATCTTATGCTTGAGAGAGCCCGCGTGACTGACAAGAAAAATATAATTTTGATAGCCCTCCCGATTAAAGTAAATGAACGTACGCCAATTGAACGCGTGGAAATTGTAAATTGCATGAGATCTTTAGTTGATAATTCAAGAACTAAGATTAACTTCTATCAGCATAGCTCAAACAAATTATTATGATACAATACCGTGGATTTTTGTATACCATAATTTAAAAAGATTTTTATCCGACCAGCTAATAACTTTAACAATCTGTAAATTCCTAATACATTGTCCACAGGTAAGTGAGAGGGAAAATCTAATATATGAAAAACATGCAACAAAGGTAGGAGGCCATAAAGGGGTAAGCAAGACTTATAACAGGCTCTGTTAAAACTATTATTGGCCAACAATAAAACAAAATATTCAAACTCATATTAAAGGTTGCCGAAATTGTCAAATCAGGAAATTAACGAAAATGAAAACTAAGCAACTTATGTTGATAACTGATACTCTGGGAATAGCTTTCGAGAAAATCTCCATGGATATTGTGGGCCCTTTGCCCATTACACAAAATCATAACTCATATATATTGACAATACAAAATCTTTTGACCAAATATTTAGTAGCTTTGCCTTTAGAAAGAGCAGATTCCCTCTCAATTGCCGAGACATTTGTAAAAAATTTTATTTGCATCTACGGAGCTCCCCGAGCTTTGTTAACGGATCAAGTCCTCGCCCCTTCTTCACTTCATTAATGAAAGTAATTGCCTCCCATTTCAAAATTAAACAGTATTGCGCCACCGCTTATTATCCTCAGTCTAATGGTTCGATCGAACGATCGCACCATGTATTAACAGAGTATCTAAAAATGTACACTAACATTAACAGTGAATGGGATAAACATATAATGACTGCTATGTTTGCTTATAACACCTCTGTGCATGAAAGTACTAACTATTCGCCATACGCTTTAGTGTTTGGTCATCCTCCTAGGTACCCTCTTCTACTATTTTAGAAAAAAATCAATTTCAAGCGCATAAGGAATTATCCTATCCAGATTACTTAATTAACTTGTTTAATACTCTGACCTCGTTCCGAGAGTCAGCCAGGAAAAATTTAATAAAGTCTAAAGAAAAAAGCAAAAAGTATTATGACAAACGCATAAATATTCAAAATTTCAAAACCAGTGACAAGGTTTATTTGTTAATAGAACCTATAAAAAACAAATTTTCTGACCAATACTCTGGACCATATAAGATTATTGAAATGTTACCAATGAATAATGCCAGAATTAACTTTAAAGGAAAACTTCGCGTGCACGTTAGTAAACTTAAATTATCAAAGATTACCCATACAATAGATCCTGAATGATGAAGGGAAACGATGATTAATCAGAAATCAAAATGTAAACGTCGCTCGGAGTCCCGGATCTAGAAATTTAATAAGCATACAACATATATATAAATTTAAATCGCGAATACTATTGCATATTATCCCATTTAATAATAAGATGTAAGGATATCAACTATTAATTGATTAAGTATATTAATAATAATATTTTACAGGCATGTTTCGTCATCCTGTTAACTTCAATCTTGCTCTACGGCGCGAATGCCATTATTGCGTACGATTGCGGAGGATTTTACCTCAACGTAACTACAATATCTTTACTCAGATCAGGTGAATGCGATTTGAACATAGATACACCCATAACTGCAAATACATACGTACAATTATTACAACTATCTGCCTACTCGCACACTGAAGTTATACAATGTAAAATCATGCAAACCATATATCACTGTGACATGCACTCTCATATCTCTGCAGTACATAATGGGTATGCTAGTTATTTACAAGAAACATCGCGTGAAAAATGTATTCAGATGCACAAAGAAAGATTTCTTAAAGAGTAAGAGAATCAATAATAGACGGATTAAAACCTAATAACACCTATTACCGTAGCGTCACTATGGCAGGGAAAATAAACGTAGATGGGACGTGCAAAGGCATCCAGTATTCAGACTATTATGGTACATGGGATGATATAATTGTACAAGCCACCGTAAAAATTT